>JABFPJ010006715.1:0-10630 GCA_022817425.1 Gryon sp. ZL-2020
TAGTTATTTAAATTTTGTATTATTAACTAAACGTAGCTATATAGCGTTTATTTTCAAGCGCTGCGCTCGGTGCGAAGCTTCATGCGCTCGGCGTGAGTTTTTGTTTATAACTTTGAAACGATCAAAGATACCATTTTGAAACAATGTTCATTTTCTTCGTCATTATCAACTCTTTAATTGGTCCAAAAATGAGAAAAATAAATTATGCATTTTTTGAGATATATATAATCAGAGATGGGCAAAAATAATTACCCAATTACTTATAATAAATTTTAAAAATTGGAAAAATATTATACATTTTGAAAATAATTGAAAACTTTGTTGTTATTTGGCAAGTTGTAGAGTCAAATAAACAAATAATTCTATTTATGATTTTACTTTTGTTAAGTTTGAATTTTCAATTTAATTTTATTTACAAAAGTAATGGTTAATTAAAAATTCAATTACTTTTCAATTACTTTCTGAATTAAAATCCATATTTTTCACTTGTTTCACTAAGAATAACTATAGTAGTTATTAGTGAAACAAGTGAAAAATATATGGTTACCATATATGGTACCTCTATTTTTAGTTGAAGACAGTCCTTTTTTATAAGATAAATATGCAATTTTGTACTACTTGATTGTATTATTTTTAATAATTATTAAATATATGGTTTAATTGAGTAATGGACCTGCCCATCTCTGTATATATTTTTCTTTAAAAAATTCAAATTTTCAGGTTATAATTAAATAATCCCTAATTTTTTTTATCGGTATTCGAAAAGTAGAGGAAATTTTAGTTAGAAAATGCTTAGTACGACATTTTTTTACATTATGATACTATCTGTTAAAATATGTTTAAATAAAGGATGTCATCTTATTGCTCATTATTTCAAAAAAATCATATCTCAAAAAATACTTGAAAAAATTATGATCGGGAACAGAATGTTTGTTTCCGTGCAACTGAACTTCTTGTAACTCATTATATTATTCATCATTATCTATTTAATAAATATAATTGAATAAGTATTCATTTACATGATGAAAATGAAAACAAAGTATGTGTTCTTAAGGTATTTTATGGCAGAAGTTTTAGCATAATCTCGTAGATTCAGTACTAAAAGTGTAAATATCATTTGCACATAATTTGTATATTCCAATTTTCACACATTTTTAAATGAAAAGCTTCTTGTTTGTCTCATGCACAATAGAAATAGAATAATTTGAATATCCCAAAAGTTACATTTATCCAAATTAATCGAGTTAAGAAAGATTTTCTGTAGATTGTTAGAAGTTCTTTTGTTCTAAATAATGTATATTTTTATTATGTGAAATTTTTAGCCTTTTCGGGAATATTTATTTTTAAACAGTTTTATGATTGGTTTGAATTTTAGTTTTACTAAATTTAGTTTAATACTACATTTTGTAAAATGTAATATTAAGTATTAATTGAATACATTTTAAAAAGTTTCAAAATATTTTAAAAAGTTTCTAAATAATTTAAGATGTTGCTAAAGGTTTTAGCAAGTTTCGACTTTAATTTAACCCCATTTCGAAAAGCAAATGACATTTATTATTATTAGTTTTGACTTTAATGAATAAGAAAAACATTATACAAATTATAAGGAATATTTTGAAAAATAAAAATAAAATAATTTAATTAATATTAATTCCAAAACATTGTTTTAATTCAATTTTTAAAAATTTTGAATTTTACATTAGTGGGTAGCAATATTATCATGAACTATTTTTCTCTGTTTATTCCAAAAAATTTAAATTTTCAATTAAATTTTAGTGAGTATTGCTGCAATACTCTATCTTCAATGCTTCATTAAAAATTATTAACTAAGTACCTATTAATTGAAACAATACACAGACATACTTATGTCTACGTATGATTTATGTATTCGGTTTCCATGCAATTTTTATATTACATAATTTTTTAAAACCGTACACACGAAAGATTTTAAACAAAGAAGTAGTGTCCTAAACTTTTGAAGTCATTCTTTATTTCGGCACAGTTCAAAGCAGCATCAATTGAATTGACCAGTCCGCACTAAACCGAAATCATTAATCATCGCACAATATTTAAGTCTCAACATTACGCCAAGCCTAAAACGAAAAGAAGCAAAGATCGATTAACAATTAAAGTTGGTGACACACATTGCGATTAATCAAATTGGTCTCCCACATGACGCAAAGTCGTCTGCCCGAGTCGCTTATAATAAATTATCCCCAATAAACATTCCATAAATTCAGTGATAATCCATAAATGTTGTCGTGCAGTATTTGTCTGATGAAAAAGAGAAACAAAAAAAAAAAACAAAAAAAAGAAGTCGAAGAAGTAGAAGTGTTTTTTATTTTGGCCTTCCATGGTCTGCCACCTCTTTCTTTTTTCCTCCTCCGTCACCTGTGGGTCTTATCGGGGCCCAGTTGGAACCTCGGCGGTTAGTACATTGCGGGTCTCCACGCGCGAATCGCTTCCTATATAGTAAGTACGACGATTCGGCACGCATTGCGAATTTGCTCTCGGACGCGCGACCCGGCTTCGTCTCGTCTTCTGTCACCTACTTAAACAAATTGCTTTTTGATTTGACAATCACCTCACGCGTTTAACAGGTGAGTAAGTTGCAAACCACCCGTGTACCGTTTTTCGTCAAAATCATTTACACATGCCAAATTCTGACACACTTCGATTGTTCAAGTCACACAGTAACATCAATGTTTTTTTTTGGTCTGTTCAATTTTTTTCATTGTAAAAGTAATTCTAATCTTGGGAAGTCGAGAAAAGATCATTTTTACTATGCAACATAGTACGTATTATATTATGATATTTCATAATAAATTTTATTATAAATCATATTAAAATTAGTCCCTCATAGGTAAAAATATAAAATTTAATTTTATATCCAAAAAAATGCCATATTACTGCAATTTATATATACAAATTGTATATATTTTTTATATATGTCAACTTTACATAAAATATATATTTTGAATTTTGTATAAAAAAACTTAACACAATATAAAAATTATATATAATTTATATATTAATTGCAGCAATATGGCATATATTAAAAATATACAATTATATTTTATATTTAAGTCCGTGAGGGGATATTCAGTTTTACTGTGAGGCATAGTAAAATTTGTTCGTTTCATTCAATGTCAAAAACTTACTATTATTCCAAATTGCATGTAGAGTATGGGATGATACTAATATTTGGTAATAATTTTCATTTATAATAATTCATATTGCAAATTGCTTTTAATGTGTATATATCAATTGGAACTGAAAGTCAAATTTAAATGTGCAAAATATTGATAGTAAATTAATAATGTTCTTTATTAACTTTTTGTTATTTTTTTAGTTTAATTTTTTTTGCTTAATTTGCTTTTTTTGAATTAAAGTCATCAAGTAGATATTGAATTTGATTTTCCAAATGCATTAATCTTAAGATGAAAATTAACACTTTATTTTCCAGTTAAAAAGCTATTAAAAATTCATTTGATCTACAGTAATTCATTTTTAATAACTAAGTCTGCAGCAATAACTGACTAACATTGAGAAATATAGTTAATTTTTAATGTTATATTGTACGAATAATATTATCATATAAAGAGTGTCAAATAAGATATAAAATAATTTCAAGTTTTAATAAAAAATAGCACAGAAACATTTTTTTCTATAATAAAAGATCTAAAAACGTTGAAATTTGCTTGTTAATTTTTGCAGCAAAGCTACTTTATTTTTAAACATACTTTCTCTATTTATTTAATAAAATAAATGATTAAAATCATATATTGGAATTATGTTATAACAAAAAATAACAACGAAAACGCTGGAAAATAACAAAATTGTTATACAAAAAACTTATTTATCCATTTGTAGACTTTTTAGTTACAAAATTTGAAATTGGATTATTATTCACGATTTTATAATTACGCATTATCAAGTAAAAAAATTATACCAACTATTATTATATTTGAAAGTTACAATTTGTAAAATAAAGATATAATATTTAAAACAAGATGTAAATTAAAGATATAAATATTCAAGATTATAACTCAATCAAGTTAACTACGAAACTTTGAAAATTTAATGAATTACATTCTAAAAATGATAATAATAAAAATCTTGAAAAGTATACCATTAAAATATTTCAAATTTCGTCTGCTTCGTTAAATAAACGTTTTGTCATTGTAATTTGTCTGAAATACTCTATATGTCGCATTCTTCAGTTTCTTTTTCGGGAAAAAGTCAATTTTACGAGCAATTTTTTGAAATAACTGTGTGACGCCGCTGTTCGAACTGCTTATCTTTATTGTTTCCAAAAAAATAATAATGAAAAAAGAGAACAAACACTACATGACATATCCAATGAAAAAACTTTGGGTTCCTCTTTTATAGGATTAATAACTTATATTTTTAACACCAAGCGAGCGATAAACATTTCTCCGCATTTTCAACTCTTTTTTCGTCTAAACATTTATAATATCAGTCCCACACCGAGTCATCGTTCCACGATGTATGCGACCTTGGCGCGGAAGTGCATTTTTTTGTTTTTTTTTTCTTTTTTTTTTTGAAGAAAAGAAAATTGTACACTTTCTTCACTCGTTTTCTTTTAGTATTCCTTATGTTTTCTTGAATACAATTTTAAACAAATACCTATATTTTTCGGTGAGATTTCGGAAGGATTTGGTTTACGATTCAATATGTATATGTTATTCGAAATTCAGCAATGAATGAACAATGGCAAACTTTTGACTTTACGCATAAAAGTGTATTTGCATATACGAGATTGGAAGCCAAACAAAAATTGCGACGAATCACTCAAGTGCGAATAATAATACAATCGGATTGCATTTTTTGATTTCTTCAAAAGTATATATTATTTATTGTGTCTTTTTGGACACTTTTTGAATTAGAAATATTGTTGAATACAAAAAGGATAAACTTAAATGAAAAAAAGTACTAACAATGTTTAATATTATGTCCCGGAATAAATTTGACTTAATAGTAAAATTTATAATAAACTAATAATAATAGTAAAATTTAATAATAAAATGATAAAAGTTAATTTGACCTGCAAAAAAATGTATTATTCCATCTTTAAATAAATTTTTGTAATTTATTGATATTATATTATAAATTAGAACTCATATTAACTACTTAAATGAATTAACTAAGTTGAAAGCATACATAAGTTGATATAATAATAATGATATATGTATAACAAGTTAATATTATCTTTATATTCTAAATTAAAATTACTATACTTCATAATGACATAATGAAGTAAGGATAAGATTTTTTCCCGTTACTTTTAGTATTACGTCAATTATAAACAAAATATTTCGTAATTATTTGACTCACCATATACAATTTTAATATTAAAATTTAATATTCCAATAATTCAAATAATCTCTAGAATAAGTTTTTAAATGTAGCAAGATTAACAATAAATGTATAAGTTATAGTGATTTGTCTACAACATATAGATATATATGTAACATCAATTTTGAACTTTCGCATCTTCTCCGAGTACTTGAAATTCTTCAACGATTCTGCATTAAAAGTATTTCATTGAATTAAAATACGTGCTGCTCACATCAATTATATCATTTGACTCGTATATATTGCGAGATGGAGTAAATCGAATAACACGTGTGTAAGCGAAAATAAGCATTTTTCATATAATTTTTCGATTATCATATATATCATTATACATATTTTTTGATTTGTCATACGCACTTTTCTTGTGCACTTCTATTTTCCACTTATATGTGTTTTATTTATGTCATAACTGTCACTGTAGAAAACGTTTTTTTTATAGTTTCCTGTAAAAAAGTATTATTGAAAAAATCAATACTTAATATTACAATATATATCATGAATTTAAATATTCTGAGAAATTTGATATTTTATTGGTAATTATTGACGATAAAAAATAGTAAAATTTGTTCTTTTTATCAGTGTCCTAAATGTACTATTTTTTATACTAAATAATGATATCACATTTTTCTCTCTGTAATACATTTCATAAAATCAAAAAAGGAGAAAGAAATAAAATATACAAAGTTTGTTTTTCAGTGTGACCGACAATCAATTAGCAATTTAATGTTAACACTTAATTCGCGTCTGATAAAGTTACTTTAGCCGGCGAATGTTTGTAAATATGTCTGACGTCATAATTACAAAATGAAATCACAACATCATTAATATTGAATCTAGACTTACTCATTAACATTGAAACTTTTAAAGCTGTGAAAAAAGCCGTAAAAAATGTCGATAAGATCGTTCGATTCGAGGTATGAATTTATGATCAAGTTATTAAAGTCTAATAAGAGCTGCCGATATCGAGATAACTAAACTTGGCTCATGCAAACTTTATCGAACGATGCTTTTCGGACATTGACATAGGAATGAAAAGGTCCTTGATTATTGTGTGGATCGCAACTTAATATACATATACATATATATTCTTATATGTACATATATAAATATATACTGAAAATCATAGATTTTGCATGTTTACTGTTTTTAAAAGCAATATGAATCCGTCAGAAAAAATTAATTAAATTTTGCTGTGAAAAGCAGTAGAAATGACTATTTAATATTTATATTTTTTATTAATATTAACATTATTTTCTCTTTAAATTACTGTTTTGATAGTAAAATTTGATGATCGCAGTGAACTTTTACCGATGGATTCCCAATACTATTAAAAACAGTAAATTTTCGGGATCTATGGTTGTCAGTGTATAGAAACGTAATATCGATTAAAACCAACGAGTTGTTCACTAGTAATCGTCTGTTTTACGTTTAAATGAATGTTTTGATAGCAAAATGAGTAGCTTTGATCGTTTCATTTGAGTCATATATTGGCGTGCCATCTTCTTGAATCATTCGGACGTTACTCTTCTTTCATTAAATATTTTATCTTATAATAGTTGCGTCATGAGCTATATTGATTTTGTCGATATTTCTATGCGTTTGTTTATGCAAACAGAAAATACATTTTTTGATATCAGAATACATATCGCCGCTTTAAGTATTATACAGTATTTGAGGCATTTTTGAAGGAATAAAATGTTCGGTCCAAACATTTTATGGGGAGTTGTTGGATATAACATTTTTTTGAAAAAGGGGAATTTTTATAATTTTAGAAAATGGAAAATATTATTTAAATATATTTATTTGTAAAAATATTATTTAAATGTTTCAATAAGTACCTGAATCTAGGATCTTTTGAAATGTAAACGATTTTCTGAATAATTGAGGAAAATTAAAAATTTGTTAATAGAAATTGAGGATTTTTTTTAATTGAAGAATTTTTTTAGATATCTGAATTTTAAATCACAAAAGCATATTAAGAAAATTTTGGGTTCATATTTTTTAAACATTAGAGTATTTTTTCGAGAATTTCGAAAATCTATGGTGTCTTGTGTAAAAATTAATAAAAAGTGAAAAAAGGGAAATCGTGATATTTGCCAAAACGCAAGTGTTTGATTAACTTGCGTATCGAATCTCATATCACGTCGCGTGTCAAGGTACTAACTTTACATATTTCATTTGTGTCAATTATACTTAATGTTTATATCTTAACAACGACAAACAAATGAGCAAAAATAAAAAAAATATTTAGAAACTGACTTTTCATTCTTTTGATTTAAATAAATAATTAATCAAATAAGAATTCAATAGCAGTTGAATTTAAAAATTCATGTTCTACATTTGTGATATTGAATAAATAATGTTATTTTAATTTGAAATAATTCATTTATAAAAATCAGGAATTATATAAATATTTTAAATATTTGCTTTAAATGTTTTTATTGTCATAAATGTGTGAATAAAAATTTTAGTAAACGTTATAATATTATTTATGACTGCAAGGATCGATATGCAACTCAATATCGATGTGCAAAAATGTGGTATTTTATACACAGTGGCAAAATTTTTATATAAAACTATAAAAATTGAGAACAAAATGTTACATTCAATTATTCAATTCAATCTATAATTACTTAAATGTAAAATTGAAAATGTAACAAGTATCATTAAATTTTTAAATAATGTAAAAAGTACAATTAACATTTAAAATAGAAATTTTATTTAATTTTTTTTTATTTTTTGTATAACAAAGTACTTTTTTTACATGGAAATGACTAATTTTGTAATTAATGTGTATGTTCCTAACTGCGATGTATGTAAATTAGTAATAAACAAATTAAATTCCAATCGAACTTCTTCCGACGTTTAGTAATTCGTTTAACCCGTTGAAAATCCGATTCAATTTGTTTCAATGACATTAAAATCGAAATCAACTTCCCATCCTTCATTACACTATCTTGCATTACATAAGGACTAGACATCATATCTTCATGTTCAAGTGTCGTGCAAATTGACACATTTTATTTTATTGATGCAATTTATCAATTGCATTTACTGAAACTACATTATTCTTTACACTTTTATTCCTTTCAGTCATTGTTTAGCTGGCTTTTTTTCTTTTCATTTTATATTTTAGATTGAAAAAAAAAATTTATAATATAACATGATAAAATATTCATATTAACTTTTTTCGATATATTTAATACAATTTTCCGGTTTATGTAAATCATATTCAGAAATTTCATATTATATATAAATTACACCTTTGATTTTTAATTTTCTTTGTTATTTATTCTTAATAGAGAAGGGGAATATTAAACCAATCTTTTGATTCGAAGATAATTTTGTTAAGCCAATTTTGATCAGTGAAGAAATAACATCCACGTACTTCAAAGTTATGCAAGATTTGACTGATCCTTGAATCGAGCCAAGTCAAGGGCATTCTCTTGTATTTTATTGTACGGTGATTTCCGTCTCGCATCGAGTTACTCCAATTTTGACTTATTTCACTTCCATTCATCGCCAGCCTTCTTTTTTTCGATAAATTTTGGAATAAAATATTAAATTAATGCAAGCGTAAGTCATCGACCTGGAATATTTTAATGGATTAAACGTGTTTCGGGTCTCCTCGTAATCACTTTGGGTAGCGAAATCTAAGATGAGATAATATGTGCGAAAAATTTACATCATTAACGGTATTGAAATTCATCAAAGATCCAAACTGCTATTTAATACACTCACTAAATGTATTGCACGCCTTTCTGTTTTTCTAGACGAAAAAAAAATCATGCCAACTACGAGATTATGGCGAAACTTGACACTCGCACTTTTAAGTCTTCTTGTATATGTAAGTATATTTTTTGACAAAATATTTGTTCAGTCAAAAAGTCTCTTTTGCAATTTTTCATTATTTTTTTTGTAATATTCAAAACAAAAAAGTTTTTTTTTCATTAATTCAAATTTTAGATTCTGTTTTCTTATTATTATATTGACCCATATTGTAATAATTTTCTTTCTCTCCATTTAAACAACAAAATTTGCCGAAATATATCATTATCACTAATGATGTCAAAGTAAAGGGTTTGCATGAAAGAAAGGATAATTTAGTGACTTTCGATTTGTTTCTTGTCGCAATGTAATTGTAATCAATATTGTAATGCGAAATGAAGCAATTTACATTGATGTTTGAAAAAGCCAAAAATTGTACTTTGCGTAATCATTGCGACATTTTTCTTTTTCTTTTTTTGTGTGATAATTGCCAAGATATCAACGGAGGCTCGCGTGTCTGGTCATGGGCGCTTAATGGACCCACCTGCAAGGAACAGTATGTGGCGGTTTGGCTTTCCGAATCCAGTCAATTATAATGATAATGAATTATTCTGCGGCGGATACGCAGGTTGGTCACTTTTAGTTCCTTAAGTTTTTGTCTTACTAAAGTCACGTTTTATTTCTTATATTCACGTAGAAAAATTAAAGCGGAATCATTATAATTAGTGAAATGCTACTACAAAACTTGTGTTTTACACAGCTTCTGCAGTTTGGAAAGGATAAATTAATTAATTAGTCAATATCTTAAAAGTAAAGAATATGAACTTTTTATGTCTGGAAGCCACAAGCATATTAAATGAGTTTGAAATTAATTTTGAAATTAAATAAACAGTTTTAAAAATACGATTTCAAAGGATTTCCTATTAGTCTATTAAATTTATTATATATTAAAAAATTGTCTCAAAAATGAGTAATTTTTGATCAAATAATTTTACTAGATATTAGATAGTTAAGTAAGGATTAACATTCCTTTGTGGTCATTTTCGCAATATTAATACAAGTACAAATATTAAAATTATTTGAGTTATTACTATACATTATATGGTAATAATTTAAATAATTCTATAGTTTTTCTACCAGAATTATTTTGTCTTAATTGATATTGTAAAAATGATACACCGAGGAAAATTTTTTGGAATAATTACTATAATTTACAGCAGTAAGGACACATCAAGAATGTTTTCAGCTTTATTTCTGCAACTATATAGGAAAAATGTAATGTATGTTCAATACACACAGCGAAATATTTTAATGTTCCACCTATAGTTTCTTGCTAAAAATCGGCCCAGCTACAGTTTCTCCCTATTGTAGTTACAATTATTTCTATCTTAGATAGAATATGGCTACCGCAACTAAAAGTGTGGCCATTACAGCATTTGTTTAATTACTGGGCCGAAATTTTTAAGAAATTTCTCTCTGTGTA
>JABFPJ010006716.1:0-10626 GCA_022817425.1 Gryon sp. ZL-2020
GACAATCATCATCTGTGTTTATTATCATCATAATAATAAATTATTATGTATTTTTAAATCAATTAAGAATGTAAACCGCAGAAAATGAATGTGAAACTTTAAAATGCGTTTTTCTCGTAAACTTATTCTTATCAATTTTCCAAGTTTGAAATGTTGGTGGGAGCTCAATTTTCATCCGATTGGCTACTTTTTTGTTTTAAACTGTTCAGAATTTAATCTTGTAGGATAATTACGGACAGATTTTGAATAACTATTAAAAAAAAAGTTATAAACAATAAAGTAAAAGAAAACAAGTTTTTTTGCGTTTTTTGGCTTGATTTCACATTATTGTCCATAACTTTTGTTTATTAATAGTTATTAAAAATCTGTCCGTAATTTACTTAGTCCTTTAAATAAGGAACAAAATGGCGCCAATAAAAATAAAATTGTTTGTAATTTAAGGTCCCAGTATCTTTTAAAATGGGCGTTTTTGAACATTTGTTTCTTAATAACTCATAAACAAATGATTTTTTTTTTTCGGTTTTTAATACATATTAATTAGGGACCTAAACTCTATTAATCACCAAAAAATCAAGGCGATTGCACTGAAATTGACGAAAATAGCCATTTTCGTGGAAAGTCCCCTTAATCCAGTCAATCGGACGACGGAACAAGTGAGTAAGTGGGAGCCGTCACTACAGTTGTTTATAACAAAGAAAATAGTTAATATAACAATGTCAGTTAATTTTCCGAATCTCAAGCGTATCTTAATGGTACTCATATATACATTTTTTCATAGAACAATCTACAGGTTGAAGCCTAGATCATTGTTACTCTACTAATCCTTTTTGCTTAGGAAGATTATGAAATATAAAGTACTGCTATGTTATGAAGATACTTTGGGTTTAAAATTTCAAGTCTCGTGAGAGATAGAATAGCTGGATAGATAATTGTGGATGATTACTTCGATTTCCCGTTGGGATTTGATGTCTAAGTCTTAAAGCTCATTTCTGGTTCATTTAATTGCTTCTAAGTTATACAGACCCATTGAAACGACTAGCATATTTGTACTTGCTACTTTATTGTCCCAAGATGATATCTATGAATAAACTTCGCATAGCAGTCGCATTTACTTTCTACAAAGATCTCGTAGAAATTTATTGAATATGTTTTTTGAGAAAGGGGGTATTATTTAAATAATTATTTATCTTTAAACACTGCATTTTTCCAAATAGAACAGAAACTGTGACAGTTCTTCGAGCAATATAATATTTTTATATTATTATGTATGTAATTTAATAAAAAATTAGCATATTTTGTTAAAAAATGATTTGAAAAATAGATTTTTCTGAAAATAAAGAAACATAGTGAACAATATATACTTGTTTATTTATCCAAAGTCATCGCAATCTTTTATCTATTTATTTTTAACAATATGTATCCAACTCCACGCACAATAAAAGTATAGTAAAAACTACCGAAAGTACAAGAAATATTGTTAGATTGCGAAGTAATCTCGGACTTTTTTGGTTAAATAGTAGTAGTAAGTAAAATTTAATAAAAATTCCTACATTTTATTATAGTTTCTGTAAGGCAGTATAGTAAAATTTAGTAAATACAGAAAGTAAATATTATCATTCAACAGAAATTATAAGACATTTCTATAACAATTACGAGATTTTTAAGAAGTATTTGTTTGCCAGTATAGTAATTTGTATTAAAAAGTTTGACAATTAAACTATTATGTTCAATATACACATACAGAATTCACCTTAAAGAGAATGTTTTGCAGTATAGTAATTTGTATATTAAAGTATAACAAATGCAGTCTGAGTCGTATTTCCAATACGACATTAGCCACTGTTTATGTTTCAGTGAATCAGTGGCTACGCGCGGGACTTCGGACTTATGAGGACGACGGTTCAATTCCTATCAACGAAAAAACTTTGTCCAATTTAATTACCTACTCATAAATAAAAAAAATACCATGCTATAGAAAAGTAATTCGCAATAATAAATAAACCAAATAATAAAATAAAAATTATATTTTTTAAACATTATTTTTCTAAAAAATGTATTTCAGTCTAGTAATTTGTCCTAAATCGTAATAATAAATATTAATGTACTTCCAAAAAAGTCCGAAAATATGATGCAGTTTAGTAATTCTTACTAAATTTAAATGCAAGATTATTTCTGAGCGTGTCTGATTTTAATAATAAGTTCATTATTCGTTTTTAAAATTACATTGTTCATTTGTAATTAAGTAGCAAGTTTTTTTGTAATATAATTCTTACAAGTAATATTTCTCTTATAACAATATAATACACTGGCGGAAATAAAAAAAGGCCACCTAATCGTCGTCAAAAAATTAACTATTTTCAAACCGCTGTAACTTTTACAACTTCCATACAAAATCAAAGTTCTTTTTTTTAATGAAAGGTTATGGTATCCTCTAAAAGATACTGTTTTAAAAATTTGTAAAAAATTGGTTCTTGTAATTGCAAATCAAATGTAAACAAAACAATATTTTTTACCGTAAATTTTACTGACTTTGGATGAGAATAGCAAGGAAAATTACCCTCACAATCCCCTGCTTTTTTGTTGGACTTTTTGAAATTCATTGTTTTTTGAACAAAATGAAAAAAATTGGTTCATTTTAGATAAAAAATGGCAATGTTATGGTCAATTGAAAAATATAGTGAATTTTTGTATCTTTGATGCATTTCACACACTCAACTAACCTTTTTCGGCAAATTTGATATTAAACCAACGTAACAACTGCTTGACTGATCAAGTTGTAATTACTTGAAGTAGGTTACCTGTCTTCAAGCTAAAATTGTCAAAATGTCAAGCAGTTTTTCATTTCTTTTTTTTTTTGAGTGCAGAGCTTAGATGCCATGGCAATGTACCATGAAATAGCACTGGCAATGCACTGGCACACCAATGACATGGCTCTGGCATGCCAGTGCTATTTCATGATTGTGTTTATGATTTCGTAGTACCTAAGCTCTATGAAATTCATCAAAGATACGAAAATGCATGATTTTTTTCAACTGGGCATAACATTGCCATTTTTCATCCTAAATCGACCAATTTTTTTTCATTTTGTTTAGAAAACAATTAATTTCACGAATCCAACAATGAATCCAACAATTGATATTTTTAATATCATGATAATGATATTAAAATTATCATGTTCAGCTTCAATCTTTGGTTATTTAAATTAGAGAAATTTATTAACTGAAATTAAGTGATTTCAAGTGTAAAACATATTTCTTATTCAAAAAAGAAAATAAAGAAAACGTCTTTTTGAACATCTCGTAACTGTAATTCTCAAGAATTCAAAATCTTTTTGAACATATTATACTTTCATTCATAAGCTATGTATACTAATATAAATCAACGTAAGACGGTAAATAAACATTTTCTATGAGAACCAACTCACTTCACTATCACACGAATATGTCTGTGCTTGCAAAAATTCTAACCTTATGTGCTGTTTCATATAATCTTTGAAACGGTTCTGTAAACGCATAATCATTCTCCCTTATTCTCTACCTTCTGAACTTTCATATCACTGTCTCGCTTACTCTCATGTGGTAATGTGCAAACAATACGTTACGCAGTTTCCGTATACGCTTTCTGTGCTTTCAAACCAACAATTTATAAAACGTTGTCACATCAAAAATGTGATGTTATTATGTTCTTTAATTTATATATATAAAACACGTTACTGTTTTTATAATTTCATACACATAAAACTGACGTCGTTTGATAAAACAATAATATTTAATTTTTGTAATTAAGGAAAATTAAGGAATTAATATCAATGTCTTTATAGACCATCTCTGGTTGTTACACATAAATACAGTGTATGTGTAACTCTCTGAAAATACAGTTTATAACATTTTTATATTAAAAGTTTGCCTACACTGTTAAAAATGAAAAGTAAAATCTAGGTAAATCGAGTTAAATCAACTCGATTATCAGTTGAATTGAACGGATTTTAGTTAATTTAACTAAAATATGATTTATTCAACTTAATTTCAAAAATGTTTTAACAGTGTAAAGTTTGCATGACGTTTGAGCATTACTGTGTCCGTTTTTCAACACGATGTATCTAAAAAATAATTGTGTAAATTATATTTATTACTAAATAAATTGTAAAAAATTAAAACTTAGGGTGCATGATTTTCATGTACTAATAGTGTGCATGAATTCCACGCAAACTTCGTGCAATTGTGTTATGCAAATCGTTTGCATGAATTCCGTACACACTAGCAGACTCAAGATAGCGTCAATTTCATACAGACCTGATCATGTCTTTCTGTGTTATCAGGACTGGGAATGTCAAACATCTAAATTGTTTTCTACACATACAAGTGGTAGGTGCAAAGAAAACGACACAAATTTCTAGTTTTCTGAGGCTACTATAAGCAAATCATAAATATTTTTTTGAACTTCCGATAGCTTAAAGAAATGCCATTAACTTAAAAATTTGTATGGTTCTATAATAAATAGGTTACAATATTTTCTCAAAAGTCCATCAATCTTCACAGCATAGTTTGCGAGAAAAAAATATTGAAGTTGTTGATTTTTGTCAGAATTCACATTAGTCTTATGGAAAAATTGAGCAAATTTAATAGTCATTTGTTTCAAAAACGTAATATAAAATTGTTTCAAATTTTGTATTATTACACGTAGAGCAGAATTAATATAAAAATTTATGTTTAAAATTGAAAATTTACTGAACTTTAAGTAATACAGGGACAGATGCAAAATTTCGCGAAAAATTACTGAACTTTTAATGAAATATTTTTCAATATTTATGAAAAATTCATGAAATTCACGCAATAATTTTTAATGAAAAGTTCAGTAAATTTTCGCGAAATTTTGCATCTGTCCCTGTATTACTGAAAGTTCAGTAAATTTTCAATTTTAAACGTAAATTTTGTTTATTAATTTGGCTCTACGTGCAGATTTTAAATATTTCTCTAAATACCTGCAATATTTTAATGCATTGACATTTTTTTAAATTGTTTATGCTTTCTAAGTGGAGATCCCGCTATACCCCTCCTGTAGCAGAGAAACTTATTTAACATATAGGTAAATTAAATACAACATTTTTTATGCAATTTTACTGAACTTATACATAGAAATTTTAATTAAATGCATATTTTTTCTTCAATTGTATTATTACAATATGAATTTTCTCAATAATTGTCACCAAATTCTGCAATATTTACTTTTTATTATACATTTTAACATAAAGCAAATAATTTATTACTGGACAATAATAATTTATTTAGTTATCACTCTCTTCATGAATAATTAAGTAATATTTACTGACTATTTAATAATTTATATTATAATTATGCTTTACGTGTGACAAAAAGTATCGTATGTAACACGGAAGAAACAAGCTTGCGCTGTTGGGTGAGACAGCAGCTTAAGATGGTGTAGTCAAGCTTTTGCCGGGAGTAAAAGCTTATTTTTCTTCCTTCTTACATACTATAATATTTTTTTATTATTTTTGCTTATATTTTGCGTATATAATGTTTTCTCTTATAATCTATCTAGAGTCACACGTTTTTTCCAGAGAGTTATGTAGTTTGATTTTTTAAAATATATTTAACAATTATAATATATTTATATTATTACTATGGAAGTAGTAATTATTAATCACTGTTTATTAATGTTAACATAATAAAAAATAAGTTTATTTTTTTTAAATAACTGTTTACAAAAATATTTAATCGAAAATGTAACAGCTTAAACATATCAAAAGTTGAATAAAATTTGGTTGAAATTTGGTCTGATGCGAGTTATTGATTATGCTTGGCATCTGTTTGAAAAGAAAATTACTTTCACGAAGAATAATATTTAATTTACTATTGTGATTACAGGGATTTATTATTACCATTACTGTTGTTTCTGCGCAAAGTTTCTTAAACGCCTTTTATTCGATATCTTAATGAATGGAGGCTCTAGAACGAGATAAGTCCGTAGCAAGGATTTATGTTCTTGACGTCAAGAGGAAAGACTTGGCTTGATATAACAGCATTATAAGTCAGCTAGAAATACTATTATATAAAGTTACTTTTCTACTAAACAGATTCGTCAAATACTTCTTTCTGAAGATTATATTGTTTCACGGAAATTTATTTATTTTGCTCGTAAAAACAATTGGCGCATCTTAATTCTATTATACTGCAGTGTAAAATTTGATTTAACAGTGAAATTAATTTGTATGCAAACTTTGTTCATAATCATTTACAAGACTCATTTTTATATCATGCTGACAAACTTTGATTCAAAAGTTCGTGATCTTGTTTTTTCTTTGTATATAAATAATGTTCCAAGCAGGCATAAATAAATAATTTGTGTATGTATTATGTATTTATAAACGTACATAAACAAGATATTTCTATCAATTAATATATATATATATTCTTTAAACTTTGTTTTTTGTGTTTTCATATATGTATAATCAGACTTATAATGTATTGATAATAATCAGACTGATGATAAATGATTTATTAAGAAAACATTTTATAACTTCTTATAAATTTGATAAGAGAAAAAACAATCTGTTATTATTTCAAATAAATAAATCTTATTCGATATATTTATTACTGCTTTTGATATGATTAAACTTATAAATAGTTAATTGTTTTTAACACACGATCATACCTTTACTCTCATAGCGATGAAGTAGTGTGAGTAAAAGCACGCGTTAAAACCAGCTAAAATAGACAGGCAATGCAGACGGACAGTTATTAACACAAATAAATTATGCGCTATAATTGGTTATGTTCCTCGAAAAGCGTCTTTCGTGGTGGGATTAAATAAGTTTTACGGATAAGTTAAAAGGGATTAATAACCTATGTATATTTTTAACCTATGTAATTAATTGTATTACATCGTAGTTACATGCATATACAGCGAATATCATGTAAAATTGATCCATTTCATAGGCTTTTCATAAAAATTTTCATTCACAAACTGTTAAATTGAAATTTTACTTGCTGTACGTTGAATTGACTTGTAACTCAAAATGCGGCTATTTAATAGCATTAAAACCCAACAAATTAAAAAAGAGCGCTTGAAGCGCGCAGAATATGTTAGTGATAATAATAGTTTATGTTTATCGATAATGATATATCAGGAAAAATGTTGATAAATGTTTTTATTTTATATTATTTATATTTCTGATAAAGAACAGGGCTGTTGCGCACCTGGAAAACCTGAAAAAGTCAGGGAAATCTATTTTTCTGGAAAAGTCAGGGAAAATTCAGGGAATATTATAATTATTACTGCATTTTTCAAGCTTCAGTTTAATTACATACTATTTCGTCTGATTAAAATTATGAGTCATTCCATGTCAAACCGTCATGCCAAAAACGAAATTGCTTGAAAATTTGTATAAAGCTTTCATTATACATCAAATAAAGGTTCCCAAAAGGATTTGCCATTTAAATTCATATTTTCAAATTTACAGTCATTTTTCATTTTTATCATTTTAAAATTGACAAATTTATCATTGTAAAAATATGGTTAATGGCTCATTTTGAAGGTATTGTCTTACTGAATAAGATTGCATATCCTACATAAGATTGCATATATTACATTTTTAGTATCTCTTCTTTGATTGATCGAAAAATAAAAAATCTTTCATTTAAAATTTATAAATTTTATTAATTTTATTTTTCACATTACTAGTGCCAATAACGATGGTCAGTTAAAAAGATTTTACTTTTACGGTAACGCTTTCCAAGTGCAAATTTCTTTGGGCGTCGATACTTTTCTCAATTGTAAAGTATTTAATATTTTTCACTGACCATCATTATTGGTACTAGTAATATGAAAAATGAAGTAAATAAAATTTATAAATTTTTTAATGAAAGTATTCGTTCATTATTTAAATTGCATTTGATTTCCTAGATAATATTCTGAGTCATATATATAGGAATTATTTAAATAAAAAAAAAAATTACCTTAAATTCAATAAAATACATGATTAATTTTTAAATAGTTATTTCTTATTTACTGATCCTGGAAAAATGATATTTCAGTTTGGAAAACCTGGAAAAGTCAGGGAATTTGAAAAATCATAAAGCGCAACAACCCTGAAGAATTTGAGTGTATATATACAGATTTTCAACTCTAATTTGCTACATTTCAATGTTGATAAAACTTTTCTGAAAGTTACTCGAATAATGTATTTTTGGTCAAATTGCAGAAGGAGACACTTGTGTAAAGAAGTAATTGCAAATAGCTCGTGGACATTGAGACCATCAGAAGGCGAATTCAGAAAAGGTAATACTAGCCTCGTTTGCAAGAACGGACGAACGATAATGCCGCGTTTGGAATGAAATTCGGGTGATTTAACAGTTCGAATTTCAAGTCCACGTAGAATTGAGAGTAAAGAAAGAAGGACAGTAAATCTTTCCGGAAAATGAAACTTTTTCTCCGGGCTTCATGCATCCACTACGTGGATTGGTTATGTTCTCTTCGAACGTCGTATTCTTTAAATATACAAAGATCCATGATTTCATGTTAGTCGATATATGTCCAGTTTCCACTATTAAATTGTCAAAATGTTCATGTTGTGAATATAGTTAACATATGTATATTTCAGTCGTTTTCGAACTTTACTGCTGAAATTATAAAATATTTGTCCAGTGTATTTATGATGAAATTATTTTAGTTATTTGATTGAATTGAAATGATTCATTGTCGATAATAATTAACACTAACAATTTTTAAACAAAAAATAGAATTAAAGTGTAAATAAAAACTTGTATAGAATTGTATTCTCCTGGCTTTATTAAAATAATCTTTATACGTATTTTTACCTGGCGAAATTTATTTTTATTTCAATTACAATAAACCATATTCAAATTTAATTGACTAATGAAATAACTATACCAATGAAAATAATATTAGAAAAAATAGTTTTGAAATGAAATAAATTGAAAAAAACGAAACATTTTGTTGAATTTCAAAGATTTGCATTCACAGCAAAAACAAATGTTTTAATTTAAACGTTTTTGTAGCAGTTTTTAAAACATTTGGAAGTGTTTTAAGTTTTAACCTATCTTTTTAACATTGGATAAAACGTCTAAGTGTTTTAAAATGAAACATTTCTTTTTATAGTGTTAAAATCATCATTTTGAACATAAACACTGTACTTTTTTTAAAGTTATAATTTTATATGTTTATAAACATTAATAAAATTGTTTTACAGATATATGAAAATTCTAATAATTAGTTCGATTGCAGATTTATTTGGACTTTTTGCTCAGAGCAATTAAAATATAATTATTAAAATGTTGCGAAAACGCATCAATGCAAATAATGTATTAAAATTTTATCACTCTTAAAAATATCTATATGATACAGAAAGAATCCGCATATCACGAGCGGAAATTTTTCGTAATATTTTGCCTAGAGGAAATCTGCATGTTAGAAAAGGAAAATCATCTCGTTCCCATTCCGCATGTGACAGAAGTAAATTCACTTGTTACGCATTTATTTTATTTGTGTTTCAAAAAGAAGTTGGTTTTTGTGGTAAACACATCTAGTGTCCATCGTTTATATATCAAAATTGACTTTATAAAAGCATTTTGTTTTCTTTTATTACAGTATTTGACTTAATTTGTAAAAATAGGTTATGTCTATAATGTATTTGAAACTTGATTGAATTAACTAAATCTTTTCCTGAGAGAATTTTAATAATGTTGCGATTTGAATAATTTTATATAATTGATATAATCTTTTTACATATATGTAATTTAATAATATATAAATTTAAATTTAAATATAAATATATATAATAAATAAATTTTAATATAAATATAGTAACTGTTTTATTTCAATGTGATTACATAAAATATCCATTAATCGCACGATTACTTCAACTGGATAAACAAGGTCATTATTACCGGAATGCTCAATATTTGGCATCTCCTATAAATATTTAAAAGAATAAGTTTCACTTAATTATGTTAATTAATTTTTTTATTAAATTTAAAAAGAAAAAGTTATAACAACTTAATTCAAATGATTTAAATGATTTAACATTAAATTTGTGTTTAAATACCGATTGAAAAGTCATATTGTTGTCGTTTTTCAATAGTTTGACGATTTTCATTAAATTTATGACTTGACCAACATTCAAATTTATATTGAATGTTTGAAAATCCTGCGGTGTCATGTCACATAATGTTTCAAAACTTATCCCATTAGCTAAAAGCAATTTACGTTCAAATAAAAAATCATTCATCAAAGCGCAATTGTAGGTTAGAATGCGAAAACTCGATTCATATTTATAAATACTAATGTAAATAACGATAATTGTTAGTGGATATACTTACTTTGTAATATATTTATTACATCAGCTGGTACTCCAGCTGTTTTCAAATTGTTCATACTATTTTGTTTCACTTAATTTAAGACCGTTAATTTATGCGTACGTTCCGGATTTCTTTTATTGATATTTATCAACGTCGATAATATCGGAAAAGACAATCCGCATGTCACGGGCGGATTTTTCTTCTGTCATGCAGAATGAACTGTGCATTATGTAGAAAAATATTTTGCATGGAAGTAATTTATTTTTCTATAGTAGTGCACTTATAATTT
>JABFPJ010006717.1:0-10625 GCA_022817425.1 Gryon sp. ZL-2020
ATAGGGGAGGTTCATAGGGCGGTCATAGGGAGCCCTTAGAGGATTCATAGAAGTATCTCGGGTGGAACCAGTGATTTAGTCAGGACTCATATACGGTCATAGGGAGGTCACAGGGTTTCGCCCGGGCGAAGCCGGGCTTCAGCTAGTATATACATATATATATATATAAATTATTTTTTATATTTTCATGAAAAATATAAAAACTTTACATCTTCGTCCGTGAGGGATATATTATTCAAAAATTACCGCCATACAATTTAAAGCATTATAGATCACGTGACTACAAAAACTACTGGTTCCATTTACTGGTCTAATTAGTAAAATTTTTTTTCACTGGTTCATTCAGTAACTATTCACTGAATGCCAGTGGACGGATCTGCACTGGTTGAACCAGTAACTATTCACCGGTTCAAATTTAGAGAGTAGAGCGTTCAAAAAATACTCGTCAAAATGAAAAACGCCAAAATACGTGTCGATTTATTTTCGATATTAAATCATAAAAAAATATTTTACATTAATTTTCAGATTCACCTCTAACTTTCATATGGAATGACCCATATATATGTGTAATATATGTGAGAAAATTAATGCTTTTTATATCATTCATATCTTAGAAGGTACATTGTATCTTTAATTTAAAAAAGTAAACAATTTTAGATTGTAACTTTAATTAATAAAGAAAGTATTTAATGATATTTTTCTGATATTAAAATGACATTTATGCATAAACAAAAATGAGTAGTTGGAAAACATTTTTGTATAATATTATAACATACTATTTTAAAAAATATCATTTAAAGATTAGTTTATTAAAAAATTAGGTGAAGATTTCCTAATATAAACGCACAACTTCGAGGAATTATTAGATGCTTGTAACGATCTGGATGGGTTTTGTAGAGTATACGGGACATTCAACATCAAGACGACCTAAAATAAAATGTGTTCTTGACACATGAATGTATTCAAAAAATTGTAACTCGAAAGCTATAAATCGCAGGAAGTTAAATAGCAAAATTGTTGACGAAAGAAAGAAATTTATAAATTTGTTTTTAAATCTGTGCATCACCCTTCTTTTTATTTTTTGTTTGTTTTAAACAATGTTAAAACTAATTTTAATGTATGATAGTCTCAATCGATTTGCTTTAAAAATTTTCTGAGATCATTATTGCGAAGTGTAGAATAGATTTTATAGTGGACCGCCATTTATTTTTGGAATTATAAATTATTTGCAAATTAATATAAACGCAATAATTGGCGATGTTATTTGTTTTGTTTTATATTGCGTGTATATTAATTTCTGAATAACTTATAACACCAACCAAAAATAAGTTGCAGCTCACTATAAAATTTTAACTACTAATCTACACTTCCCCAAGATGATCTCAGAAAATTTAGAAGCAAATCGATTGAGACCATCAAACTGTAATATATTGGTTTGATGGTCTCATCAAAGTCAAAAATATCATCATTTATTGATATTTTTTAAAATAAGGAAATAGGGTAGACAAAAATTTATAATATTTTCTTTGGAAAGTTCTTATTTTTCTCAACATTTTTGCTATTTACATATTTTTCTGCGATTTATAGTTTCCGAGTAATAATTTTTTAAATATTCACGTTTTTTATTTTGTTATTATCAGATAATCGTTTTACACCAATAATAATCGAGTTAATAAATGGAAAAAATAGGGTAATTATTGTTTTTAATCGTCGTTTGATGTACTATAATTTTAGAATTTTACAGAAACATCACTTTTTATTTTGGTTCGTCGTGACGTATAGATTGCCCCATATATTAACATTGCACTAATTGTCATAATGCATTATTTTTTCTAATTCTATTGCTCAAAGTCTTAAACTTTTCAATATTGTTAACTATCTAATTACTTAACCTATCAAACCAAAGGATTCTGCCTTAAAAAGAGTATGCGTCCAAATTTAAAGCAACTTTTACAAACAGTTTGAAATAAATTACCAAGGTATTTTGCGGGCATGTCCAGCATCCTTATAACCTGATGGAATCTTTTCGACCTTCCTTTCTCGCTTTCTCTCTCCCTCTCTCATTTTCTCGTATCTCAGTTTTTTTTGTACGTGCAGGCTGCTTTCGCGAGCATGCAAAAGCTGAAAGCGCTTGTCTTGGCGCCTGCGCACAAGCGTTTAAAGCTTTAGAGGATGCCTGACGTCGACAAGAGAGAGATCATATGAGGTTGAACGGTATAAGAGCACGATGGAGTATTATACGCTAAAGCGAGACAGCCGCACCATTTGGGTGGTGGAAAGAGGGCGGGCTTTCCAAGCTCGACGGAGCTTTTTCGGGGTAGAGTGAGAGAGAGAAAGAGAGTACAAGAGAGCCTTTTCAACGGGGTTGGGGCAAAGAGGAACGACGAGCAGGTGGCTCACTGGAAGGAGGAACAGGAGACCCGGGCAGTGTATACCGGGCTGCCTGCCCGACAATACGGTCGTTCCCAAAGTACGGCACTATAAGCAGACAGAACAGCTGTCTCTCTCTATTTATCGTTTTCTCTCTCTATCTTTATCTCGTCCTCCGTGCCAGCGGGCCAAGTACGTCGAGTCAAAGTAACAGGTTGGTGATTTAGTAACTTCTCATTTTACCGTGTGTTTCTTGCTAGCCACGAGAAAAAACGAGGAAAAAATTGAGCAACGTAACGGTTGTTTTTGGACATTGTAAAACGTTAACCTTCAACCTTACCCCCTCCTTTACCTTTCGACCTCAGTTTACCTTTGACAAATTCGTACATCCCTGAGGACTCTTCCTTATAGATATTTTTAATCTCCAGTTATGAATAACTTTGAGTGTATTTGATTCTCTTAGTTTTATTACGAATCTTTCATTTATTTAATTGAATACTTGGAATACTGTTAGAGGTAAATGATGATTAACAAATATAGTGAAATAGTGGTGGATTAAATATTTACAAGTGGTTATGCGTGATTAGTGTTTGCTGTTCCGTAAGGTCTGGATAATGTTATTTGATTGATATCTTATTAGATATCCCTAATTATGTTGCTGATTGTGTAGATAATTGGGTAGTGTTGCCTTTGGCTTTCAATAATTAATAATCTCGTCCGCCAAAATTGGTCACCTGAGACATAAGAATGTGTACGTTTTATAGACGTTTGTTAAACATTTATTAGTTGATGAATCGGTTAAACGTTCAACAGGTACCCTGACAAGAGAGTTAACCAAGGCATTTCATTTGAGTTTTTTTCTGCTCATGTAAATGATTATCGGAGTTCAGTAAAATGAATATAACAAGCAATTGTTTTCTATAAGTGACAAGTTTAACTGTCTTTCAATTTATACTGAAATATATTAAATTGCTTTCAAATTTAAATATTTAAATGAATTGTCTGTTGGGTCCGTTGAAAAACATTTCATTCATAAAAAAGATTTTATCAAGTGGTAGAGAATAGTAGTAAGAATGGAAAAAAGTTATTTCATTGCGTAAATTCTTAACGGAAACTCATGTTTTAATGTTAAGTGTGAATATGTACTTAGATAATTAATTTAAGATATTAATATATAATGAATTCATCCACTCGATTACCTTAATTAGACATCACCAAGTAGGTTAGAAAGTGGTTGGTGGTCAGGATATTATGTAAACAACTGTTTATATAGATTGGCAAACCGAATTCTATTATATATATATATGCATATATTGCGTTGTGGTAGACTAAAATTGTTCCTGGATTAACTCAAGGTTAATTAGTGTAAATTAGATACTTATTACATAACTCCTAAGACTTTTTTTTAATTACTAAACTAGCTTCATTAAAGTGATTAATTGTTGCGAAAATTCACGTAGTTTTAGATATTGATTAATAGCTGTTTAAGGAGACTTTCCAGTGAAAATACTATAATTGTCAATAATGAATTGATTTTTATTATTTTTTTGCATTGCGTTTCTTTTAGCGAATACAAACAAGATCATGTTTAAAAATATAAATTATTTGACAAGAGTTGCGTACCATAATGCTCAATGGATTTTGCTCTAATTATGTTTGAAATGTTCGGAAGCACAAGAAGAACAAATTGTGTAGACAGGTTTTTGATATTTGTCAAGAAAAAAAAAGTTATGAATAATCAAATGAAAAAAACCCCTAAAATGAGGTAAAAATCGTGACATTTTTTCACTTAAGAGGATGGACAAGTGCTGCTAAACCGGAGTTAGTGTCTTTTTGATTTACACAAATATTATGATTTAAATTAAAATATGTGTAGGTACTTGGTGTTCTTGAATAATGGGAGAAAATGTTCATCTATACAAAATAATTTTTCGTTGTATAGAATAAGCAAAGAACATGAACAAAAAAAATGATAATGCAGATTTCTATTTTTATTTGTTCACGTTTTTTTCAATACTGCATGTAAAAAAATAAAATTTTCTTTCACAGTTTAATTCTCCCATTCAATATAAACACCGAATACACGTAAGGAAATAACTCATTAAAAATTGATATGTATCCGAGTAAACTTGTGATGGTAAATGCATTTAGTAAATTTTACTTTTTGACTTAGTAAAAATTGTGAAAATAAAAGCGTGAAATTTACTTTCACATAATATTTACAATGAGACTTACACTACAAAAACAAGTGTCTCATTTTGAGACATTTTTGATGATTGAGACACCAAAAATGTCTCATTTATTCAATTTTAAGACGCTTGTCGCGTCTCAATCATCAAAAATGTCTCAAAATGAGACACTTGTTTTTGTAGTGTAGTAAAAATTCATCAAATATTTGTAAAAATTACTATTCATTTAGTAAAAATTCATCAAAATTAAGCAAATTTTAATCAAAATCTATCAATTATCACGAAAACGACATTACCGTCACAAGTTTACTCGGATACATAGTAATTTTTAATGAGTTATTTTCTTACGTGTATCTCATGAAATACAATTATAAAAAGTAATAATTATATAAATCAAAATAACACTAAATCTGGTGGATAATAACTGTGCCATCCTCTTAAGGTCGTTTTATCATTAGATAGCGTATTTTTAGGATTCTTATAAATAATCATGTATAAACGTTAGTTTTTGTAGATAAACATTTTCAATAACAGAATATATACATTAAATTCACTTTTATTTAAATTTTTTCTAAAAAATATAATACAGTAACATCTTGAATTATACATCTAAGTAGCAAAGTTATCTAAAAAATGGCTAGAAGTGTATCTTTTCAACATTTGAATATGAATAACAACGAAACTATGTAGTGAATTGCTTTGTTATTTTGATAACTTTTTATTCATTATGTTCATAACTTCTATTTTAATTTTCATTCACTTTCATCTGATCATTATTATGTCAGTTATTAAACAAATTCTAAAGACTCGGATGTTGAAGGTTAATCAGTCAATTCGTATTCCTCAAAGTTGTAAACATTTGTATTTAGATTAGATAGCGGTTAATTTTGCGGTTAACCTGATGATTAGGCATCTAATTATTCGATATTGTTAAATAAGTTTCCGCATTAAATTGCGCGCGAATGCTCGGTGAATTTGTTCGCAGTTTGACATCGGTAGTTAATTCCACTCAGTGCGCATCCGTTTAAACTCGACGGTGTCTTGTTCCGCCTAGTTTGCCTAATTTATTTCCTCGGTTTAGCCTGACGTACGACGTTGGCAATTTATCGTCTATATGCATGTAACAGTCACCCAGTATTCTTTGTCGTCGAGTCATACTTCGATCTTCAACCAACAGAAAAGATTAATGGTTAACCATATTAACTCATAAGTATGAGTCAAGTTGACAATAGACAATGATTTTTTTCCAAATGGAATATTTTCCGTTTTTTATTAGAAAGTGAGTAATACGTTCTATACATGAAAAAGTTGACCTCATAAATTCTAGGAAAATTTACTCGGAAAATAAATGTAATTTGACACAAAAACATTTAAAACGGAATTACAAGAGTAAATCCTTTATGATTATAAGTGTTATTATAGTGATAGAAAATATGCAAATTAATTCATTGATTCCAATACATACGAATGTAAAATACGGCATAGGTGGGAATATACTGCAAGCAGATGCTTGTAACACAAGCAAGATATTTTGTATTGTGTAACAAAGTAAATAACACATTTTATGATTCGGAAATTATTTAGTAATTTGACATAATCATTGATATAATCATTAAATGTCAATCATTCTGATACAGAGAAGGAGCTTTCGAGTTATTACTGTCATGAATGCATTTAATTCTTTAACAGTTCTTTGAGCAAAATTAACCGGTACATAAATTTTATAGGATCGTTTATTGCAGTAATTCGGTGACGATTAAACAATAAACATTAGTTTAATGATTAAACGTCATGCATGGCTAGAGATTATATAGAATGGTTTTCTTCGAATTTTGTTTTGACTATGCGTAGATTTTTTTGAATATATTGATTATTTAAGTCAGTGAAACGTATGAATTATTTATGCATTCTGTTACGTTATAATAAAAGACATTTCAATCACTCTTTGTTTAATTCGCAAGTCATTCATTCATATTATAATTTAATAATTAATTGATTTTATAATGTACTGAATTTAACAACTATCAATTAATTACTGATTTCTTATTTAACAATACTACACTTTTTGGGTATATATTTAATCATATATAATAATATATAAATTCAAAGAAATTTATTGTACATATTCATAACACAGTGAAAAATGATTAAGTAAAAGACCTTATAATTTAATGCAAATTATTTTAACAGTGAATTAAAGATGTTTAATTCAAATTAATGTATAAAATATTCAATAAAAATGTTAACTATTTTATTAGAGCCATGGTCATTAGAATATTTTATAAATTGAGACTAAATTTGTGTGATATATATATTGTGATCAATATAACCTTGACTTCCCGTCGATATTGGATTCCTTAAATTGATGATCCAAAATTACTTGATCTTATTTCCCCTTAAACCTGCAAATTATAATATAATTTCATATTTGCAGATTTCGTATTTAAAATTCCACTTTATTGATTAATGCAAATGATGTATTATAACGCAAATTTAATGCAAAAACGATGCGCAACATGGTTATTTTATTTAATGGATGGATATGTAACTTTTATTCAATCGTTTTGCATACTCATTAATTTTCATTATAATATATTTGACTTTTTTAATTGATGCTACAAAGTTGATTTATTTTTCATCTCTCGTGTGAGAAATAGACTTTTCAAGTTTTTACACTTACTGAATAATTTCATTATCACTTTTATCAATCTTTGTTTAGTTCAGTTCTCTGCGTCTTTTTTTTTAATGTTTAATTTTTTTTGTATTGTATCAATTGTAATATCAATTAAAATTGTTATCATGTAATTGTTGTCGTGAAATAGAACGATTTTAGGTAATTATGTGAATAATAGGCAGGCTAAAACCTCATTTATTAATGAATATGTGTTTATGATTATAGTCGAAGATCTATTTAAAGGAAATTTCGTGTATTGCCGATTTTATAATTAAACTTGAGTTATCGGATATTTGCGACGTAGTTGTAATCACGAAATCGACATAGCATTATGTACTTAGATTTATCGTGATGTTGAATTTATAGATTGTAATTGAGTATCCATTCTTATAGCAAGATATAATGATTCATTATTTGACAATTAGCAAAATTAAAGATGAAATTGAAGAAATTTTAATAAAAGAAAAATAAAGTTAGATTTAGTTTCTAAATTTAGAATAAATTAGATTTAATTAAGTACTATTCTCAAACATAATTAAGTCAATTATAATATTGGATCGAGTGATATGAAAACTAGATCGGATATTATGTTTTACATCATTGGACATGATCAAATGAAGTAAATTTAAGTCCATAATTGGTCCGAAACGTAAATAAAGATAGATTTCAGATATAATTATTAGTTCCGTATTTAGACAAAAAAAACCTTTTTTTATAACAAGTAAATTTAAGGTTAACGTGATTTTTTTTATTTCACAGCAAAATTAAATGTTTTATTTTACAACGTTTTTGTAGCAGTTTTTAAAACATTTTTGAAGATTTTGCCAAAATAAAACACTTCGGTGTTTTAAATTAAGACAACACACAAAGAAATTTTCGTTTAATATTTTATATTATGGTGTTTATATTTTACAATACTATATATTGGACTACTGGGATAAACTTGAAGTGTTGTTAATTTTAATCTACGGTACTGTAATTTTTTATTATCCTTATTAATTTAAAAAAATTGTTTAATAGTTCTTATTATTGCTTCATTATTTTTATTTAATTGTGAAAATTAGTCATTTTATTTTTATAAAATTGATATAATGCCGCAAACAATTTGTATTGAATTCAAGAGTAACTAAATATATACAAAAAAGTTTTAGAATTTGATAGAAATTGAACCGCCGTCCTCACAATTACGCGCGTAGGCACTGATCCACTGAAACATAAACAGTGGCTAACGTCGTATTGGCGTTATGACTCCTACTCATTCATTATGTTTTCATAAATAAATTTTACTCTACTGTTTCGTATTAATTTTACTGTCATAAAATAAAAATATATAGAATTTCTATAGAAATTCCTAAACAGTCTAAATATATTTATCAAATTAACATGTATATCCCACAATTACAATACTTTCTTGTAAACTTAATAAGAACACTTCTTTCAGTGAATGTGATTCAAAATGAAACAATTGGTAGAGTCAGTTCTCGTAGTGTTTTCTTTAATTTCGATAGGTTTATTTCGTAATAGTTTTAAAAGTCATGGTATTGCTATACCATGATTTTCAGTTATATTTATTTTTGTTGTTTATCTCACTCAGACAGGTCCAGAATTGCATTGTGTAACTTCTTAACTAATTTATAATTAACTTCTTATAACTTAACTAATTTTATTTAATACATTAGTTTATGTATATGTGTGTATATATTGGCATTGGTATATGTTTAGATTCGAATGACTTGAGGAACTTTCAATTATTTATATAGTCGAAAAAGAATGTTGTGCAACAACCCATCCATATTACATTCACACTAATATTTCAATGAACGTCCAAGCAATGACATCCACAGTGTGGATTTGCAAAATTAAATTTTATTGTCATTATTTTATAAAGATTTACGTGAATTAGTTCTTGAATGTATGATTAATAATCAAAATAATCATTTATAAATTGAAAATAATTTTTACGTCTATATTGTGCCAATTATTCGTAAATTTATTTTCACATCAATAACAAGATCCAAAAAAAAAGTTATTTCCATTGCGTATCAATTCTTGTTATCTGTTCATATTCCGTATTGTGATAAAATCTGCTTATAATCGAGAATAATCTTGAATTTATTTTGCAAAATAGATTCAGCACCTTTTTCACATTTTTGTGAAGCTCTAATGAACCGACTTATAACTGAAGAATTACCAGTCTATGAGCTAAAAAGCATAACTGTAAACTGGTTTATTAGTTGACGAATTACTGCGTAAATTTGTTTTCGATTAATCGACGAACAACGTTATCAATATTAATGGCGTTGTAATTGTGTGACGTTACACCGTGGCGAACGATACATCGAAATGAAATGAAATACTCACGGTGAATGCACACGCCGACGCATCAAATTTGCATAATTACAAAGAAAGTAATCAATCCGCGACGACGGGTGTCGTCACGTAATTTCTGTTAGCGCGCTGAATATTTATCGAGAATGTTTTATCAAAGTTATTAGATCAAATTTCGAGACAAATTCAATCATCATGTCTTTCCTTTGCCGCTTTAATTACCAATATAAAAATGTTAATAGCAAAAGATTAACACTATGTATTAAGTATTCTACAATTATAATGCCATATTTTTAAATGCTTAACTCTGACATTAATCGGTAGTGTTCACTTTATAATAAAATATATGTAATGCTGCAGTAAAAGTAATAATTATGTAGACAATGTGGATGAATAGCATATACCTTATGAACAATACACAAAATTAAATTTGTCACTGATATATTTGTACTTACACTCTTAAAACACTCCTTTTGGCTGAAAACAAAAATTCTTGCACAAAAACGATTTTCATTTTTGACTAAATAATAAGACGGATTTTGCTTTAACCCAAGAAAAAACGTTTTACGCCAAGACAAAATAGAGACATTTCTTGGCTCAAGAATGATTTTTAAGAATGTACACATTACATTTTGAATTGAATTTGACAGAAGTTGTTGTACACACATTAAGTTATTTTAAGTAGTATATATCAAGACTTAGTCATACCCCTAGTCATACCCAAATACTTTGCCAGACTACATCAAGACTTATTTTTCCACAGTATCGTTTACACACAGATAGCTTTCTGCGGCGAAATTTGTAAACTAAACACAACCTGAAATCGCATATTGTATATTTCTCGAAAATCGTGTAAAACATTAGCTATTATTGGTGGTGCCAATATGCCAATATCGGTAACTTTGCGTACTACCGATATTCGCACGCATTGACTAGCGATTCCGGTAAAACTCCGCCCCTTAGTCGTCGGTGTGTGCAACTATCGATGTGTGTGCGTAAAAGATATTTAAAAAGTTCTAGCTTACGCACACACTTGTACATTGCACACACCGATGACAAAGAGG
>JABFPJ010006718.1:0-10624 GCA_022817425.1 Gryon sp. ZL-2020
TGACAGTATATAGGTAAATAAGAGAATACATGAATGATTTTTATTGAAAATTTTTCTTTTAATATCATTTTTGTTGCAAAAACTGTCGCGCGTGTACTCAGTACACCGCGCGAGTTCCGGAAGGTTAAAATAGTACAGTCATAGAATCATAGCAAAATCTTTAAACCGTAAAATCATAAGATCGTAAGACAGTGCAATCATAAAATTGCAAAATTGCAAGATCGTAGAATCATACAATCGAACAGTTGTAATATCATTTGATTGTAATATCATGTATAATTGTACAATACAATATTAAATACATTAATTAATCAAGTTATTTGAACTGAAATTAAACCGGGGCAATTGAAGTTTATTTTATGTTAAAACATTTAATTCGTTTATATATTTTTTTAACAAACGAGATCTGTGTTTGAGACTATAAAGGATCAGAATTGTAAACTTTATTAATGGATTACATATTATAAACACATTACACTGCAAACACAAGTGTCTCATTTTGAGACATTTTTGATGATTGAGACGCGAAAAGTGTCTTAAAATTGAATAAATGAGACATTTTTGGTGTCTCAATCATCAAAAATGTCTCAAAATGAGACACTTGTTTTTGTAGTGTATGTTATAATTTATAATGAATATTTGAAATTAATATTTTTCATTTGTATTAATAGTATACATTACACTTTGCTATAAAATTTAAATTTTTTTTGCATCCATAAAAAGTGTTTCGAGCATTGTATGAAAAATTAATTTTGTAAACGTATTTTTACAGTTTTTTATTACATTCTGTTGTTTTTCCCATTTGATATGTTAATTAAAGTATTTTTCAATAATACGCAGCGTATACTCACCATATTAAACGACTAATGTTTATATTATTACTTCTTCGTTATTTATTCGGTAACCCAGCCAGAAATTTCGTGTATGTATTTATCGTGAATTACAATTCCTCGAAATATTTTTGCATTCCTTTGTTTCAATAAAATCGACTTGTGCACCTAAATATTGATAACAAAACGTCGAATTATTCATGGTTTTCTTACATCATCTTATGTAAAATTGTATGCTATTTTCAAAAATATGACTTTAACTACATTTAAATTGAAAAACTTTTTATGGACGCATTTTGATGTCGCACATTATTATTAAATGCTTTAGACAAATAAACTTTTCATCGTCGGTTATTTTTTGTATTTAATATTAATTTCTTTCTATCGAAAACATGTTACAAACATATCTCATTACATATGTAATAAAATGTAATGACAACATTTAGTAGTAAAAATATATAGAACCAAATGTTTTGTCAAAATAACAATTTCGGGTTTTTGAGTATTTATTGATTATAACGACAGTTTATTGTCAACACATATTATCGGGACGTTTTAATAATGAACAATAATATGACCGAAATTTTTCTTGAAATTACTCACTTACTTATCTTATAATTGAAAATAATAATTGACCTCATTGAAAAAACAAGATTGATATAGTCGGATGGATACTGGTTAAATAAACATGGCTCTTTATATGTCAGCAATTTCCTCAAAAAGTAACGAAATAACATTTTTTGTCTTCAATGCTAATACGTAACAAAGCAAAAAATACTATGCAACTAAACTCCACAACAGCAGTTAAAGTTAGTAAACGATTAAGAGGACAAAGTTTTTTGATTTACTTTTTGTAATTAAACAAAAAGACAATTTTGAATCTTAATTTAGAAAGTTTTGAAGATTCGAAGTTTAGTATTCATTATGGTTTTTCAAAGAAATATTCAAAGTTTATTAAAATTATTTTAGTCTTACTTTTTTTCAAAACACTTCACTGTAAAAATGGGTTTTGATTTATTTTCTTAAATTCAGTAAAATATTCTTACATTCAGTATAAAATGTTCTTAAATTAAGTTTAAATTGTCTTAATTAAGAACATTTTCCACTGAATTTCAGAATATTTTATACTGAATTTAAGAAAATGGGACAATCATTTTTTACAGTGTTCACATTTAAAATTATTTACATTAGATAAAACTTAATAATTTTAACAGTATTTTTTTCCTAATTACTCGGTATGAGTAAAACAAAACATCAACATTATTTCATATTTATTTTCAATTCAAAAATACATTGATTTCAAATAAATGCACACATTTCACATGAAGAATGGATTTAAAATATGTCTAAACGTCAGTACATATTAAAATATATAGAAAACATAATTTGGTGATTGATATTTTTCAGATATATTGTAGAATTTGTTTTACGTTCAAACATTCGAAGTTTTCCGATTAATCATAAAAACGTTTCACTCATAAAAATAATCTTTTCTGCCAGTCATATTGCAATAAGTATGCTCCTTAGCATTCTTCTTTAACTCTTATTATTTCCCCAAACGCTGCTTTAGCGATTATACATAAGTCGATTGTCATATCCCTGCGGCGAACCCAGCATAACAGTACAATAATCTGCAGCCTTTCGTCGACTCTGACACCGTAAATTTTTGAAATTTCATTTCGAAACTTGTCACAATACTCTATTCACTCGAGACATAAATGAAAACTTAATTTTGTCTACAGCGCAATAGAATAGGCTTATCATACTAAGATAGTTTTCTACCAAAAAGCATTATATCATCATATTTTATTTTACCTCATGCGGTGTCGTAAATGCAGTTTACGGTACAGGTTAGTTTTTTGTAAACTATACATTTACGGCTCCCTTGTGACGTAAAATATAATTTGCACCATGGGAAATAAACGTAAATTCTGCTTCTCTCACGATTACAACCCTCGGCTTCGTTTCGGGTGTAAACTTCGCTCGAAAAAAAGAATTTACAATTTTATCTCCCTTGGTACGAAATATACTATTAAACTTATTAAAGTTGAAAATATAAAATCAGAAAATCACGTTTTATTTCATACAATTTTTGTAATTGGTTTAATTAATTCCAACATATTTTGTTGGAATTCGATTTCAATAGGTCATTCTTCAACCTATTTGTAGTCGATACAAATGTTGAATAAACAAGAGGTGATTTAGAGAGCGAAATTTGAAATGTCGTTTTTTTTTTGTTTTCAAAATTTACGATCTGCATGCAACATTGAAGTTCAAAACATAATATTACGTATGACAATTAATATACTATATAACACAGAAAGATAAAATATTCAAATTTAAATTTTAAAAGGCGACTTAAAGGTAATATCAAGGCAAGTTTTTTGTTGTCTTTTCTTTTTGTTCCAATTTTCAATTTAACAAACGTTTGAATCTACTTGAATGATATCACAATTTCTTTTAATGAAACTTTGGAAAAACTAGTGTTGTAAAACACAAACTTTATCAAAAACCTTGACTTATATATATTTACATTTTCAAGATAATTTTGTATTATTTTTGATTTTTAGTGTTTTTACGAAATTTCCTCTTTTTTTAACTTGTTGTTACTTTAATTTCACTCATTTTTATGTTTATTGAAACATAATAGATACTGGTATAATGTAATTCAATTCTTAAAATTACTGAAAATAATTTTTAATAATCTCGAACGCCAAAATACTGTTTAACACAAAATATTACCAGTAAATTTTTTTACCAGTACAAAAGCAGAAAATTGTATACACAGGATTTCAGCTGTTAGACCTGTTTCGTAGTCATCCTGTTATGTTTACTTCGTTCAAATTTATAGTACAATCCGGTACTGTAACATTTTTCTCTATCACTATAAAAATAAGTGTTTTATTTTAAAACACTTAGACGTTTTATCCAATGTTAAAAAGATAGGTTAAAACTTAAAACACTTCCAAATGTTTTAAAAACTGCTACAAAAACGTTTAAATTAAAACATTTGTTTTTGCTGTGATTTCGATGAAAAACAACTTCTTCTCAGTTCATGTATTTTTTTACCTCTGGGTTCCCTGACGACAGAGTTTCACCACAATTTCAGTATAAAAATAGTGTATTTACGGTTTAGAGTGTAATTTTGGTGTAATATTCACGTGTTTGTGGTGTAAGTACACCTTTGAATATAATATAAGTTTGTCCGGTGTATACACCAGAATCACAACACGCAATTATAAACATAAGTTCACCCTTTATGTACATTACATAAAGCATTAATTATATTTATTAATCACATTGATCTCATTTACATTAATTGCACCTTTTAATTACATAAATATGTATATAAATTACAATTTAAACTAAAATTTTGGAAATTTCTCAAAACACGCTAAATTCAAAAAAAATCTAAAAATACGAAAAAAAAACAGATTTTTTTATTGCAGAAGTAAATAGAGACACGGTTTTGCCTCTAGCAAAGTACAAAGAAACGATCATTTTTTGTTGCGGCCAACACTAACGTATCTCTTTTCAGATACAAACAAACGCCGATATTCAACATACGAAAATAGCAATACAAACCAAACCTAAACTAACCACCAAAACTCTTGAAGATCATAGCTAAGAGTTTCTACTTACTTATATGTTGACTAAGTTGTGATTATGATGTGGTTAACCCTTTTTCAATTTTTATAATTAAAAAAATAAACACGCACCTCGGATATAGTCATTTTTAGTTCCAAAACAGAATACGCGCACCTCGGATATGTCATTATCAAATATGATAACAAAACGTGCACCTCGGTATTAACCGTGGAATTATGGCATAGTTGATTCAATCAATAGTTGATCAATAGTTGATTTTGCCAGTTTTTAAAAAAAAATTGATAATTAGTTTAGAATGTTGTTATCTTTTTAGCGCAACTACATGAAAAGTAGAAAAACGAAAAGTAGCGCAACTACATAGACAATTTAGCGCAATTGCAGGGAACGTTATCAAAATTAGCGCAACTACATATCATCCCCTTTAGGGCCCTCATCAGAGTATTCTAATAAAAACAAGTCATTCGTATGTCATGGCTATTAGATGTGGTCCTAGTCAGTTTCTTATAAAGCAAACCATATTATGGTATTCCATAGTATGGTCATAACAGCGTTATGGCCTTTATTTTATTTTCATTACGGCCATTATTTTTATTATTTTATTTTATTATTAGAATATATCATCTGGACGTGAACAGGATGCCACATTTCGAAAAAAACATGACACTCGCCTCATGTAAACCTATTATGGCCCAGATTAGAAATACTGAGAACAGGTTCTGTTAAGACTATCCCCATAACGGTCATACGCTAAGTGTGGCATGCTTCATCAAATTTCTACTAAGGAATACATAATAAAAACACATTGGTCTGCTGTTTGTAAAAGTTTACATATTATATTTTCAAAAAGATTTCAAAATGAAATGACATTTTAGTGCAACTGCAGTGTTAAGCAGTTTACTATAAGCATTTCTCGCACATAAGTTATTATTCAAATTACATACATCAAAGTGAACATTTTTAAACATATTTTGATTCAATTTTTTATTTACCTACTAATAGTGTAAACAAGTTGTAATAAATAAGATTGCAGTTATGGTGTTAATTGCATTTAGACTATAATGACACCAAATTTCTTGTAAACTATGGTGTAAAGTCCAGCGTCAAGAATATACAACTCTTTTCTATGAAGTTATTATTTGTCCTGTTAGAATAGTAGATCAATCATAATTTACAATAAGTTGTTAATTAATAGTTTTATTAGTTTTTTAAATATTTAAAAAAGTATTATTTTCAATATCAAAGAATAAGCAAAATCTACAAAAAAAAAAAAAACAAATTATGCAAACAACACATTATATCTATAATATAACAGTGCGATTACTTTTACACGGCAATATATTATTGTCTTTTCACATCATGCACATCGAAAAATCAATAGAAAGAGAAATAAAACGTTCTCGTAAAAAAAAAATTATACAATTTAAAACAATGGTAATATTTATATAACACTAACACTTCGGTCAATGCACAAATCTAACGACTGAATTTCGAACAATTTTTCTTATTTCAAAATAATCAATCGTTGGTGCATTGAAAAAAGTGTTTACATTGTTCAGATATTAAATTTAGATGGCTTTGCTTATTTTCAATTACACTTTTTGATACTGCATGAAATGCATATTTAATTGACTGCGATAACAAAAATTGAATGGATTACAAAAATGCTGAACAATTAGCATTACATCAGCAGAATATATGTGTAAAGTGAAAAATAAAAGAAATTATTATTTTATACATAAAAAGTATCGCGCGATAGCGATGTCGTTTAAAGAGTTAATTGATGCTGTGATCAATTCGTATGATAAACACGTATGAATAGATAATATTTTATAGCCCACATCTCAATAATGTTCATATTAACGTCGGTGATTACGTTATTCTTTTTACGATTTCCGGTTTACGCGACCGTACTGTACTAATGTGCAATAACGCCAGCTAAACTTATTATTGAGCTCGGTCACTATTCGAGGTATTATATCTGGTTGAACACGTCGCGATCAATAATTTCCACTTCTTGAACGGAAAAATCAGCAACAGTGATTGTTGGTTTTTTGTTGTTCGTTTGTGCTAAAACAAAAAAAGAATAAGAAAGTGTAGACAAATTCTTTGTGAAGTAGAACAAAAAAGAAAATTCTTGAAATATTGAAATACTTTGTGTGCACTTCAAAATTTGTACATTAATGTCTAATTCATTACTTCGTCTCTTGTTCCTGCTTCATTCATAAATTGTGAAACATAATTAATAAACCGGGAATTCGTATAAGATTATTTCATTATGCGTGCTTTGTTTAGGAGAGTATTTAGAGATTTAATTATAACATTATACCATTTCATTGTCTTTGATATAATAATTTAAATACGACTTTTTACGTTTCTTTTATTATAATTTATATTTATAATAAATTATTTATATTTAATAACATTAGTTATTGAATTGTAAATTTTACTTAAGTTTCATAATTTTTCTAACTATTTATATGGTATCAGTTCATTAAAACAAATGTTATGCTTTAAATTAGTCACCAATTTCCTGGTGTTAAAGACGAACTTCACACAGTGAACAAACTGGACTCAACTAAAACGTTACAGTGGCTTTGCGTGCTTCTGACAGGTACAACGCAAGGTTACAGCTTAGTTAAATTCAACTACACAAATAATAACGACAATTCTGCATACTGAATGAAAAAGTTTATTAAATAGCAAATTTGATGAAAAGTGTTGGTAATCAATTGCAACAAAATGATTTCAAAATTTAATTTAAACTTACTTGAATTTTTTTAAATTTGTTTTTTAAAACATTTCGAATGTATTGCTATTTTTCTGTGTGCTGAGGAAAAATCAATCGCAAACTGAAAACAATGCTCAAGAAGTATATATACATTTTTCGAAGATATATTGACAGAATGAAATAGAATTTTTTATACATTTCTCAAGAACATATAAACAGAAAAAAAAATCGAAATTCAGATATTGTGTAAAACTTATCTAAAAAACATGATATTTGCAATAGAAAATTATTATTTTTTTTTAATTATTGTAATTTACTAAATTTGAAGAATATTTTAACGATAATGTTACATTGCAAATTACTGTAAGATAATGTTACTACACAATGATGTAAAATGAGTCACAGTTATTCTAGAATTATATAAACGTATAACTTTTTGGAAGTAAACAAGTCATATCTAATATTTTGATTACAGCGATAAAATATCAGATCATTAAAGTTTACAAATATTCAATCTTGATAAATTATAACTATTGTAATAATGTAAATATATAATATTAAAGAATGGAAATGAATATGAATAACTAAAAAATCAATAAAATAATTAAGTGATTTATTTATATTTCTGAAACTATATTCTTACGTATATTACAATTATCAAAAGCATTTCTGCTCCTAGTATAAGTCTTCGTCACATATTATTTGATAATTCTGTTAAAAGGGTCTTTACAATTTCGTCTTTGTCGATTGCATTTCAAACAATATAATAGACTGCTTTTATAATTCAATCTATTCCGCGTATATTTGCTCCGTTAGAATCCAAAATTACTTAAATTGTAAAGTAATGCGAAACTACTCTGCACGATTCATATTTATCATACCTTCAATTTCAATAAGAAACGTAGTCTTAATTATCCAAATATTTGTTGATTATTGTTTAAGAAACCATTGACTACTGTAAAGAAATAATAAGATCATGATTTTCAAATGCAATTATGTATGCAATTATGTTATGCAATTACATTTTTTATTCTCATATACACAAAGAAAATCTAATTAGGTATCACAACCAATCATTTGATAAAAGCACCTCACTTGGAGTAAATAAAAATAAACTTACAAAAATTTCTTAATTAAAACTCAATATGTAATGCAATTTTAATAGGTTCTGGGATTTTGCCGAAATATTATATATTTTTTATAACAGAGATGCTTTTGTCACATAAATCATTAGTAGTTCACCTTATAGTATTATTCCGCGTCAAAATGATATCTGGCATAAGTATGGCACAATCATGGCAAAAAGCTTGATGATGATCTCGAGCCATATGTTTGTTATCACTGCAAAAGTGTCACATTTTGAGAAATTTTTTATGATAGAGAAATTAAAAATGTCTCATTTATTCAATTTTAAGAAATTTTTAAATGTAGTCGCCCGAGAGCTGTCAAGTTAATGCAAACTATAAATCTGTCAAAAGTTGGGCAACAGTCTGGCACCAATCTGCCAACAAGAAGGCAAGAATTTGGCTCGCGATCATCATCCAGCCTCTTGTCATACTTCTGCCAATCATTCTTATTTGCACGAGACTTAATCAGTCATTTCTTTACATGTAAATCATACTATATATATTATCTCTGTACCGTGGAAAGACAAATGTTTTATGACATAATTCATAAATATTTTATGACATAATTCAAGAATTATGAAAATAATTCTTATTTCCATATTAACAAAATAGTATTAATTAATCAAACTTTGGAATCCCTGTATTTCATTTTATTTCAACTCGTAAAAAGAAAATAGCGCTATAATTTACTAAGATCAATGTAAAGTTTAAAACAGTACTTTTATTCAGAAACCCACTATGTTCTTTTAGAGCTTTGCAGTTTTCGTTTAAAAGGTCTAACCTCCCTCTTTAACTTCTTTAACAACAAAATATTTCGGTTTAATGGTTTACACTTTGATCCCAATAAATCTAATGACAGATCTTTACTACACAAATCTAGAATTAATGATTTCTTTCATTTTTAATCTATACATGATATGAAGTACGGCAAAATTTGAACCATGCAAAGAAAAATTTCGTGCAAGTGTGAACGCACCAAAAATGTAAGCTTTTATCTTTGACATGAGTCAAAACTCAGCTATCAGCCGCTACGTACACAAACAAAAAAAGAGAATTTGGATTTTCTACGGAAATATCACCGGAATAAATAATCTGCGTTTTCCACGCTATGATCAATTTTCCTTCTGTTTTATCTAAAAATTGATTCAATGAAACTGCTGATATATGTTAAAATATAAAGCATGACAGACAAAATTTTACTTAGATAGAATAGAAAGAAGCAAATTTTCAGCGCGAGAAGTTTAACAATTTCATGTTTAAAATAAAAATTAATGGTTCAATTAACAAAAAAAAAATGCATTATTTAAGATAAAAGTTTGTTGCATTGTATATTAGTAAAAGAATTCACTACATATGTTTTAATTGGTTTTGTGACTTTTAAGAAAAAACTTATTTCAGTAGTATTTTTTATATATCAGTTAAAAACACTTTGTTATGTCTAAACGGTTTGTCCAACAAAGCAAAAGATGTAAGACCAGAGAATGTTCATCATATCTCAAAAAGAATTTCACAACTCGAAGCACAACAAATTCTTGAAATTACAACGATGTTCATTATTATACTTATTTAAAAGAATACACTCTGAAATAAAGTCATTTTTATCTGCTCGGTTTATCAGTAAAACAATTGCTTGAAAAATCCATTGTTGTAGTTATCATACCAATTTTAATAAATGTTACTTTAAAGGAAGCTTCCGTACAAGATAAAAACAATATGCGAAATTTCATAGTAAAATCAATACATGAAAAACAACTTAATTTACGAAAAACAAAAAAATCATGACCAGTCGCATAGACCTTGGATTATTTCATTGAAAACAAGAGATCGTTTGCATTTGACAAGATTTATTGTCGAAAAAGTATTGCATGTTGTTGACAATGCACCATTCAATATGTATGTATTTGTTATGTAGCAAACAATATTTTTAATACGTGAAAGAAAATTGTATTATACTAACGCTTTTTACATTGTTACTAACACTCATTTTAATGTTAACAAATTGTCATTTTAATTTACAAATGAAAATTTATTTATGATCAGTTCATTTCAAATATTCTTACAATTTTATAGTCGAATAAAAATGTTGACGCGAAGTTTTAACATTCGCACGTATAGAACTCTTTTTATTAGGTCACCTAAACTATAAAAACTAGACACTTAGATTCAGATCATTTTGAAATTTCAAGATGTAAGTAACGTACATTTTTCTGTTGGCTTTTTTTTGTTTTCATATATGGAAGCATTTCATCGTTTTTAATATTTTGAAATATACATGACGTATCTTTTTTTTTTTTTTTTTTTTTTTTTTTTTTTTTTTTTTTTTTTTTTTT
>JABFPJ010006719.1:0-10624 GCA_022817425.1 Gryon sp. ZL-2020
CAACACGACGACGAATTCCAAGTTTTCTCATCGATCTTGCATTTTAATGCAAGATCGTTAAAAAAGAGTTTAAGTTAGCAGAAATAATATTTCTAATTTTCTTACTAATAGGATGTCATAGGGATGTTATACGGATGTTATAAGGATGTCATAAGGATGTCATAGGGATGTCATGAGGATGTCATAAGGATGTTATAAGGATGTCGTAGAGATGTCGTAAGGACGTCAAAGGGATGTTATAAGGATGTCATAGGGATGCCAAAAGGATGTCAAAAGTATGTCATAGGGATGCTAAAAATTGTCATAAGGATGTCAAAGAAATGTCGTTAGGACTTCATAAGGATGTCATAAGGATATCATAGGGATATTATAAGGATGTCATAAGGATATCATAAGGATATTATAAGGATGCCATAGGGATACCAAAGGGGTATTATTGCTATAAATATTTTATAGGGATGTCACCGGGATGTTATAAAGATGTTATAAGGATGTTATAAGGATTTTATAAGGATGTCATAAGGATGTCATAAGGATGTTATAAGGATGTCATAAGAATGTTATAAAGATGTCAGAAGGATGTCATAGAAATGTCGTAAGGACTTCATAAGGATGTCATAAGGATATCATAGGGATGTCATAGGGATATCATAGGGATGTTACAAAATAAAATATCTTTTACAACGAACACCCGGACAAAGTCGGTTTTTTACCTAATATTTGTACAATCTTTCTTTTTGTAAAAATCGTTATATTTAACTCAAATTCCAAAAAAGTTTTGCACACAAATCGTCAACTCCACAAAACTAACATTTCGCGATTCTGTCAAGTGATGTTGATTTTTTAATCAAGTGCTGCTTTATTCAACAGCCTTTTAACTGGATTCCTCTCTGAATTCCGTTGGCCCAATGAGAAACGTAGAAAGGGATTTGGATTAAACAATGAAATTTTGATCTTACAAAAACAACGGCCCGAAATCTACCAGAATAAATAATCACTCTGAGAATGTACATTGTAAAATCCATTAGAGTTTAAAGCATTGAACGGAATTTCTAACCACCCATTAAGCATTAATTATTCTCCGGATGCAATTTTTTGTTCCTTTTTTTTTTTTTTTTTGGTAATGTGAACTGTTTCTATAAGAGTTTCTTCTTGCAAGCCTTGAAGGTTATAATTATGATCAGATAAAATGAAAGTCAAGGAAGAAATAAGACGACGAAATTTGGAAGTCTTAAAAAGAGATTAACTGATTGTAAATGTTAATATTGTTTCAACTCTAATTAATATAGATTAAAAGTTTTGACGGAATTAATAAGTAAATGATAAGGCTGATCAATTTTCAGCATAGACATTATTCAGCACAACGTTTGATATCTTAATGAAAAAGTTGTTAGCCTTTAACAATCTTAATAAGCTGAGAGAAAGCAGAAGTACCACACTGCAACTCAAATCTTCTCTAATTCAAAACTTTGACGTCACTGATATTAAATAACAATTTTGGAAATCAAAATGCGATTTAATTACAATTTAAATCAAACTAACGATTAGTCCTGGAAAACTTAAATTATGGTGGTAATTTGGTCCGGAGAGGGGGGTTCATAGATTTTAATTGAAAATTTATGTAAGAAAAAGTTCTGCGATATCTGATCAATTTGGTAAAGTGGGTCGATTTTCGAGATGCATTTGTGATTAAGCAAATTGGAACGAATTGAAACTGACATTATCGCGTCTGTGACACGCTTTTCATTGTTTTCTCTCGTGGGTCTGACCATACCGAGCATCTTCTACTGGACTTTCGTCGAGTAGCATTTTTATGTTGAGAAAATAAGGTCAATTTAAATACGTACTAAAGTTCAAAAAATTCTAATAAAAAAATTGACTATGTAGAAAGTAAAAATAACTGTTTTTACTTTATTTACTTTGTATTGTTTACCTTCTTTTATTTATGTTGTTTTGTTTATATCGCAATATTTACTTTACTTTGATAACTTTGTTTTATTTATGTTGCTTTGTTTACATCGTTTTGTTCATTGCACTTTCTTTATTTTGCTTTATTTACTTTGTTTTGTTTACTTTGCTTTATTTATGTTGTTTTGTTTACATCCCATTACTTACTTTACTCTGATCACTTCGTTTTCTTTATATCGCTTTGTTTACATCGCTTTATTTATTATACTCTGTTTATTTTGCTTTATTTACTTTGCTTTATTTATTGTACTTTGTTTACTTTGTTTTAATTACTTTGTTTTGCTTACTTTTTTTTATTCATGTTCTTTTGTTTATTTCGCATTATTTACTTTACTCTGGTTACTTTGTTTTATTTATGTTGCTTTGTTTACATCGCTTTATTTATTGTAGTCTGTTTATTTTGCTTTATTCGCTTTGTATTGTTAACTTTGCTTTATTTATTGTGCTTTCATTATTTTGTTTTATTTACTTTCTTTTGCTTACTTTGCTTAATTCACATTGTTTTGTTTACATTGCATTATTTATTGTACTTTGTTCACTTTGTTTCATTCATATTGCTTTGTTTACATCGCATTATTTACTTTACTCTGTTTACTTTGTTTTATTTACTTTGTTTTGCTTACTTTCCTTTATTCATGTTTTTATGTTTACATTGCATTATTTATTGTACTTTGTTCACTTTGTTTTATTTATTTTCTTTTGTTTACATCCCATTGTTTACTTTACTCTATTTAGTTCGTTTCATTTAAATTATTTTGTTTACCTCGCATTATTTACTTTACTCTGTTTACTTTGTGTTTTATGTTGTTTTGTTTACATTATATTATTTACTATACTGTGTTTACTTTGCTTTATATAATTTGTTTTGTTTACATTGCATTGTTTACTTTACTATTTGTTTATTGTTTACGATGTTCTCTTTACTTAACTAAGTAACTATCTACAGTAAAGACAACTATTTAGATAGTCATTAGAACTATCTATTGTTTTATTGTAGTAAAATGACCAATCTAAATAGTAAAAAAGACTACATATACGAAAAAATAAGATTTCTTGGCGTTTTTCTTCGCATCCTTTTCTCGAATGACCTTCCTTAGCGTTTTGTCAGGATTTATACGGGTAGCATCTTTGCGCTCGGTCATTTTTGTTCGTCGCTGACTTTTCGTATTTTCGACCTCAATTTTGCAGCCGCATCACACACGTGCTACTTCTGCCGGACTTTCGTTCACATAAATCACAACTTTTTACTTCTACTACTGCGCTCTGATGAGATGTCAATAGCATCATTTCCTGCTTTATCTCGTATTGTAGTCGCAGTTCAGGAAGGAACGCATTATATCAAGCCTTTTGAATTTTCCCCTTTCTTTTTTTACACTTACTTTTGTCCAGAAATAAAAAATAAAAAAATATTATATGAGATGAAATTACCAGCAAAAATATTTATTGATTTTCATTTATGATGAATGAATAAAATGTCGACGATTTAGGATTGAATTTGCAAACAAACGCAAATGCGATCGAATGCTTTTAATTCGCATTTTCTTCGGCTCTGTTTTTTTTTCTCCGTTGAACTTCACTTTGAAACGGAAATTCAGCGAAAATAAATTGACGGTAAAATGTTTCTCGAAGCAGGTGAAAAAAGAACGGTTTTACCCAAAGGATAGTAAATACGGAAAAATCCGATGAAAATTAAAGTAGATGTATTTTATATAATTTTTTTTTCCTTTTTTTGAGAGCAATTTTCAAATACTTAATAACAACGATATCAAATAATTACTTTTCTTGTATTATAAATGAAGTTGTACAATGCTTGTTAAGTTGTTCTTTCATTTTTGGTCAGCGCATTAATCGCAAAACTACTCATCAATATTACAATTGCTTATTGTAACGTTAACAAAAGTTTTGTTTGTTCGACAATAAAATACGTAGCTAACAAAGTTTCGAAGCATTCGTTTGCTTGAGAAATCTTGATTACTGATACTACTTAACGAACTTTGTTCGTTATGTGATTAATGAAATAATTAAATTAATTCATTAGTTAATCACTTTATTTTATTGCAACTGCTAAGATCGTCGAACAGAATTCTTCGAATTACTCATTTTATCAAATAAAAAATTAAAAAATTAAATTTTAATTTTTTTGTAATTTTTTGCATTTTATGCAATCTTTATAATTAATAATAATAATAATTTATATTATTATATATATATGTAATAAATATTATATTATATATACAGGGTGTGTAAAAAAGAAATACATTTTTTTGGCACACCTTGGATAATAAAAATTATAATAATAATAATGAATAATAAAAGAAAATTTGGTTTTGCGAATTTTATTTTGTTTCTTGTTTTATTATAAAATCTAAAAGCTAATTTAACTTACCTTTAAGGTGCTCCGGTGTATCGCCTGCCCTCATCATGTCGCTCAAGTAGTGTTCCAACGTTCGCATGTTATCTAAAGGTGTCGTACCATTCGCCGTCATGCGTTCCTAAAACACAAGAAATGAGAATTTTTTAATAAAAACAATCATTTCAGTCATTAAAAATATCAAATTATGCAATTAAATAAGCTAAATCCCAGTTTCCAATCAAAATTATACATTTTTTCATCTAATCATTTTTCCTAACCTCAAAAATACAACCAAAAAGTAATTTAAAACTTTGCAACATTTTTTAACCTAAAAATTAGGTTAGATTAAATAAAAAATAACCGAAAGATAACACAGAAATTATGAACGTTGGTACAAGTCGACGAGAATTACACGGGGGAGACATATAAAGAAAAGACCGGGGGGGAGGAGGTGACGAACGATTCGGAAAAGAAGTAGCTAAAAGGAAAGAAAGGCCTGTAATGGACCACTTGCATGGACCCGAGTGCAGTTAAAGGCATTCAAAAGTCCACTCCCGAAGTCTCTTAACCCCCCCCCCCCTTTTTTTTTCTTCGTCGCCGTTTCCGGGTTGAAGCTGATGAAATGTTGAAAGACAGAATTGAACAAGTTCAGCCTTCTTGTACGACTTTGTTCTTTGGTTCTGTGAAAAATGATCCTCGACAAAAATTAAGGACTGGAAAAAAGAGATCCCGAAGGGGCATCGAGCTACTTCACTGGAAACCGAAGGATGTCATTATAACATGAATATCTGTTAGATTAAGTAAAAAAACTAATTAATCATTTATTCCACGCCATTTTTATTATATTTTATTATGAGATATTAACTTTTTTAAGGAAATACTCATTGTTACTGCGCATATTAGAATTCCCACTCACAGCGCCACCTAGGCGACTACCCATAAACTAAAAGTATGTCGCCATATTTTCATGTGAGTTTAACTCATTAATTTTCCCGATTTAGTGTGAATTAATGTGACGACTGATTACTAGAACTGGCAATTGAGGTTATGTTTAATTCAATTGTTGTGATCACACTCACTAACATAAAATGTTGAAAGTATGTATTTTCTTATCTTATAGTATCTTATTATAAAAGGTTAGAAATTAAATTAGGAACGTAGTTATGTTAAAAAAAACATAGTCATCTTAGAGCGTCAACATCAGGTATTCAACATTATTTTTTATGCTGTTTTAATGCTATTGTAATTTCCAGTGTTGCATGGAAGATGTTGTCTCATCATGAATAGATGAGCCACATTTCTCCACAGCGCCAATCAATTAGAGCCAAATAACGTAATTAAGAAAAAAAAAAAAGAGGAAGAGGAAGATCTGAGACTAATTTGCCCTGGCAAGCTGCTGAAATGCAGTTGGGTTTCACAAAGTCGTCGTCTTCGTCTTGCTTTTTTGACTCGGTAACAAGACAATCTTGTAAACAGTGTCTGATGTCTTGCGGATGACAATTTGACATCATTAGTACGAAGTTGTCGTTTTATGTTAAAAAGGAAATAAACGTGGCGAAGAAAATGGGGTTAGACTAACCTAAACAATGTTTCGATTAAGTTTTTGTAGAATTTGAGGTTATATAGTTGGCGCTCGTGTAGTTTTAACCTTAGACACAAGATTAGATAATGTAATTAGGGTTACTAAATTAGTCTGCATGATTTGAGGTTAGTTTTTCAAAATATTATAAACACAGTGATCTACCGCTGATAGATATCTCGCAGTAATATTAATATAGAGGTCGCTTTTGTTTTGTTTCCATCATGCATCTCATAGGGCATCATGCATCTAACCTTATAACTTAATTTTTCATTTAACCTGTACTTTCGCTCAATTATATAAGGTTAAGATTATTGGGACTAGTGGAATACGCTGAGGGCGCTGCAGTTTCAAAACTGTCATGGCCGTCATGCTAAGCATCTGCGTTTATTTTTAAAAAATTCATTTTTGCATTATTTTATTTTATATAATTATTTCTTATGTAAACTTAATAATGAAAGATGAAGGACATTTTTTTAATAACTACTCTTAATTAAGAAAATATAACGCGGTTATAAAATTTAGTTTTCTAAAAATCCGACAGAGTCCTTATTAACAAAAGAAAGATAATATATTTCATAATATATGCAAAAATATATTTGAAATCTATTTCTAAATATATTTTAGCAGCAAGAAGTTAAATACTTTGACACACATTTTGATATATATTTTTTCCGTACGGGATTCTACTAGCCCCAACAATCTTTTACATACTATAGGTTAAAAATACAACATACTATATAATCCTACTACAATAGGTTCAACATTTTAAATCTATACTTTAGGTTTCCAACTCTAAGTCTACAGTTTAGGTTTCCGTCATGAAATCTATAGTTGTTATAAAAGTGGATCCCTGTTGCGTTGACCGTGACACTCTTATTAGATCAGTTTCTCGAGAGGCATAAAAAGAGGAAGACCAGCCAAGACAGGAGTAGGAGTGATTTGGTGTGTACGAAATTTGCGCGCCGAAAAATGATGCGCACATTTCTGCAGCAACGTCAAAAGGTGCGCGCGCCACCACGTTCGGCGCCAGATCTCGCGTCTCGCTCACTCTCGTTCCCCACTCTGGCGCTATTTTTTGGATTACTCTCGTTACTCTTTCACAAATCCAGCTCCGTCGATCCTTTTCGCTCGAACGCACGTGATTTGCGCATTGGTCCACCTCGCTCTAGTTTCCCCTTGAAAGTTTCCCCCTCCCCTTGCGCCTTCTCCTTCTCTCTCCTTTGTTCTTTCTTTTCAGTCGACGGCTGGCGAATAAGTTGGTCTTCGTCGCGCACACGGTACTCCAGAAAATCAATATAGGGAAACCAGGAAGCGGTGGCTGTGGCAGGGCGTCGACAGCGACCCCCGTGCAAGCTCCACCCCCGTCACAGCCATTCTCTCCTTTCTTCTCCAAACTTGTCCATCCTTCTTTGATGCCGATCCCTGCGCCGATTAAGATACTCGCTTTGACCTAAGTGAGCAACCCCTTCCTTATCAGTTCCCTCTCTGTCCCGACCAACTTTAACCCCGAATTGGTCCCGCTTCATTACACCAATGTTCAGTGTCATGATCCAGTTTTTCCCAGGTTAAGCTTCCGCTTTGCTTTATACAGACCTGGCATGCTATTGTTATTCTATTAGTCACTTGTTAAATGAACAGATTCTCTTTCATTTGAAATTGCATCAAAAGCATGCAATCAATTAAACACGACCATATTCTTTCTTTCATCTTCATTATTTTTAGGTTAATTCCTTTAACATCATCGATATCATTTCAACGAAGTTGTGAATTTCGGTTGATTTATTTCGTCTTCCTTCGTCTGTCTTTTCTTTCGCTTTTTCCAAGACTTGTACCCATAAAGTCTGCGGTGAAGTAGTACTACGAGCCGCTATACATAGATGGCACGTGCTCCGGGAACAGGGTTTGCGGTGGATTTATATTATGATACTTTTATGACATTATTTACTGTTTCTTTAAGACTAATGTGCTTTGTCGAAATATTTATTATTCTCTCCAGAAGGAAGAATACATTTTCCAAGTTGAACTCTAAAAAATGAATGTAAAATATATGTTATATATAGTTGGTTATATAAATTCCTTTAAAAAAATTAGTAAATAATATTACTTTACCATTTTTGCAAACACTTGCTGTAAAATTACAAAGATTTTTGCAAAACTGCATCTAACCAAATACTCCTTGGATGTTCCTATGAGTGTTCTCCTAGAATTGAATTTGGCCCCATCCATTTAATGATAAGATGATTAGTTTGATACGCAAACAATTTGTCGTTTTATCCTTCAAATTTAACAGTCGGTCGAACGTGAATTCGAAGTGGTAATTGGGCGGAGCAGATGATGCAACAGCAAATGCCAGCACCTCGGCAATTGCATCCGACAGACTACGTCCTGTCTGGTGTAATTCAATTCGCGCGCGCCGCATGATGTTTTCGACATGACGAGAGATATCATCGAATTTTGCTACACACATAGGGGGATGTGACGAGGTCTGATGCAGCCGAGGGATGGTGATGGGGAAGAGGGAGGGGAGGGGTGAGGAGAATCGCACGGGAACGTGGAGATGTTAGAGAGAGAAAGAGAGAGAGAGATAGAGAGAGAGAGAGTAGTATTCAGAGCAAGTCGTGGGGAGTCGCTACTGTTACTACTGCGCCGCTTTTACGATCCGGTAATTCGAAACTGGGTCAAACGCCTTGCGGATCAGCGTTCGTCTGGTATCCGCAAAATTATATACAACCCCCGCGCATCTTCCTCGGCATTCTGCAAATCGTCCGCGAATTCCAGGCTTAGCTTTTAACACTATCTGGATAGTACGAGTGACTATGTAGATAATCAAAATAACTATTTTAATAGTGAGAGTTACTATCTAGATAGTACAATCAGTTATTTACATAGTAGTAGTAACTATCTAGATAGTAAAAAAACAACTATTCATATAGTAAAAATGACTATCTAAATAGCGAAACCAAATATTTAGATAATCGAAATGACAATCTACTTAGTAAAAGTAACTATTTGAATAGTAGAAGTTAATATTTGGATAGTTCAATGTACTATCTGGATGCTGGGAATGAATATCTAGATAGTAAAACTAACTACTGACATAGTATTATTGACTATCTAGATAGTAAAATCAACTATTTAGATAATCAAAATGACAATCTACTTAGTAAAAGTAACTATCTGGATAGTTCGAAGAACTATCTAGATACTGGGAATGACTATCTAGATAGTGAAATCAACTATTTAGATAGTAGTAGTAACTATCTGCATAGTCAAAACAACTATTGAATTAGTAGGAATGACTATCTACATATTAAAAACAACTATTTTATCTGAATAGTTCAAATAACTATCTGGATACTGAAAATAACTATCTAAATAGTAAAAACAACTGTTTAGATAGTAGAAATGACTATCTAGTAAGTAAAATTAAGTGTCTAAATAGTAGAAGTCATTATCTGGATAGTTCAAAGAACTATCTAGATATCAGGAACAACTAACTAGATAGTAAACCCAACTATTTGAAATGAGCTATTTAGATAGTACAACTCACTATCTAAATAGTCAAACAAAACATCCCAAAATATAAAACTAACTATTTATATAGTAGAATTAACATTCAAAATAATCTTGATTTTGCTTTATCCAATTCATCCCTCTAAATTTGAAAATTCAAAAAGTCAAAACAACTATCCAGACTTTAGATAAACAACTTAATACTTGCATAACTCCGTCTTACAATGCACTTGCGATGATATATCTCCATTTTTTTTGCAACTTTTATACAAATTGTCTTCAGACTTTTGATTGTTGAAAATTGTTGCCGCTTGTCTCTAATCGTCGTGCTAAAGACAGTCTAAAGTCTTGGGTGTTGGTTTGTCTTTTGAAAAAGATGATATTTCAAAGATGCGCATTTTCGTTTCGCATCCTTGGCAAAAAGCGTGCGTATAAAGGGACGTCACAGAGGCACCGTTAAGTGAAAGCCCTCGGAACAATGTCCACAACGTAGACTGTCGCTGCAGTCTCTGATGTCTAATTCTCACTGCAGCTCAGAAAACATCCCCTCATGCCACTCAAAAACAATCATAATCATAATCATCAACGTAATCGCAACAACAAAATTGCAACAACGCAGTCTCCATCTAACAATGTCTTGTTTGCAATGCGACATGATATTCTTTTTTTTTTTTCCTTTCTTTTTTTGCTTCCCCTTAAGTTTTTTCTACACAAATTCAAAATTCAAGGAAATGGAAAATAATTATACAAAGCATCACTCAAATTTTTGTTTTTGCAAAGTTTAAGTACTTTCATCATCGTAAATTGTTGAGATTCACTTTAAGTAAAAAGGATCATATATTGTTCATACATAAACACATATATTAAAATTATATTATTCAAGAAATCATATAATATTGATTATATATAGACCATATATTCATTATATATCGATCATACATCGACCATATATTGACCATATATTGATTATATATCGATCATATATTAATCATGTATGGACCATATATTGACCATATATCGATCATATATCAATCATATATGGATGATATATCGATGACATATATCGATCATATATGGACCATATATTGACTATATGTCAATTATATATTAGTCATATATCGATTATATATTGACTATATATTGACCATATCGATCATATATCAAGCATATATGGATGAAATATGGACGATAAATATCGATCATATATA
>JABFPJ010006720.1:0-10622 GCA_022817425.1 Gryon sp. ZL-2020
TTTTCTAGGGAACATTGAAATAAGCATTTGTTAAATATATTAAGAATATATTATCAATATATTGAGAATATATTAAAAATATATTATGACTGTATTATGAATATATTAAGAACATACATATTTTGGATATATTTAAAATATACTTCGATAGAAAATATATATTTATATATTTTTACGATATATTTTTAATATATTAACAATATATTCACCATGTAATGCCAAAAAGATAAATTAAAATCATTTTTCAAATATACTAAAAATATATTATGAATGTATTATGAATATATTAAAGATATATTTTTACAGAAAAAATATATTCAAAATATATCAACACAACAATCGCAATATATTTTTCATTTTGCTAGGAATATCCAAGTCATCAAAATTATATCTTCTATATCTTACATATAATGAGTTGGCTTGTTTTTTGCATGAAAAGAAAAGATTATGCAGTTCGTTTAGAACATTCGACGTCACGTTAAGAAAAGAGAAAAGGTGAGTTAAGTCGAAGATGACATGACCTCACTTTTCAATACAATTAAATGTTTATCGTGGCACGATATTTTTATATTCCTCCATTCTCTACAAAACTAAATAAAATATCGCCAACTATTTTCTTCAAACTAACTGATTTTACCTATTTTTATCATTGAAACGATTATACTTCAACTTTTACTCAAATTGACATTATTTTTTTTTATCAACAATTCAACATTTAATAAAATAAGTACAATTATATTTAATTAAAAACTAAACGCTAAAACACTAAGTAAACAATTTTTTGCTAGATGATTGAAATATTGCCCAATTAATCAAATAATGAATAACTTTCATTCGCATTCCCTTTAACTCAGATAATCAAGCTTTTATTTTATTATAGTTAGAAAGTCTAGAATTACTCACTTTCAACATTATCTTTCATAATTCTCGTTTTGTTAACTTCCTAATTTACTCTTTGATGTATTTCTACGATTTTAATATCATAAAAATTAGATTTAACAACTATATTTAATGGTTACAAGGAACTTAAAAAAAATCAAACTAAGTAAATTACTTGAAAAAAAAAAAAAAAAAAAAAAAAATAATGCCATTTTTTGTGCCGCAGATATTTCATTTAGAATGGTGAAAGAGACTGGAAGATATTTGCACAGATTACACTCAACAGTTTGACATCCCTTTTGATTAACTTTAACCTTTTCAACTTGGAAACAGAAGATTAGAAATTAATAGTTGAAAAAAAAATTCTTTTAACATAAAAACCTCATTTCAATATAATTATTTAACCTAAATTTAATTCTTCTTTGTTGAATTTAATTGTTTGAAGTAAAGTCATTTCTTCTCGTTGAGTTTACTATTAGTTTACATTCAATTCTTCTTTGTTGAATGTTCGCTTTAGCCTTCAATTCTTCTCGTCGAATGATTTGATAAGGAAAAGCGTCTTTTCCATATTTATTTTAATTATTTAAACTTGGTATGAGTTATCCCTTTAATTTGAATCATATTAATTGGTATGTGTCATATCGTTAATTTAATTTAATTTTTTTATTTGGTGAGTCATTAAACTCGAAACGCTAAATTAAAAAAAATATTTTTATTATTTGTATTATTATTATATTATTAATACAATTATAAAACAAAGCGTTTATTTAATACGATGTTAATAACACAACGGCGGAAACGCAACTGACTATTTTATAAAAATGCATGAAGAAAATTTCTAGAAGAAAAACAACAGCGCCATCTGGCGAAACAAAGAAATACAATTGAATTTAAAAATTAAGCTCCAAATTTTTTATTATATTATATTATATATATTATATTTATTATATTTTACTTTATTTAATATATTATTTTTATTTTTCTCTTAACAAAAAATATATGGAATGTAAATATTATATATATAAAGTATGAAAGAGGGATGAAAATAGAGTATTTGTTTGTTGTTTTGATTCTACTGTAATTTAAGGTAATGTTACGCGACGCTCTCTCCTAGCATGTCTCTTCCTGTAATTATTATTTAAATGGTCTGTTGAAACACATTTAGTTTAACCAACTTAAAGACATTTAAAATACCATTTGGCCACAAGAAAAGTTGTAATGTACAGTAAATCATGATCACAATGGTTCAGTGTTAATAACTACTTTGTTATTCTCATTAAACGATGTTTTAGTTATATGTATAATCACTCTATCTTATATACTTGATTACGAATCATTTCCAGTGGGTTGAATAATAAATTAAATATAAATATAATATAATATGGTTATTATATTAATATAGTAGGGTGGACACATAAAATGTCTATAACTTTTGTGAAATTAAAAACGTGTTTTTAAAAATAAATTATTATTAAGTTTTTCGATGTCTTTGTTTTTGTTTTTTTTTCAAGGTGTCACGTTATTAGCCCTTTACGCGTAACGGTCAAAATAATGTAAACAAACATAATAATTAAAATGATGATACATATTTGACCTTGAGCGCCAAATGTTTGTCTCATTTTCTCCACAATAACAACAAATAATAAACAAAAAATTATAAATAAACATAATAATATAATTATAAATAAATAATAAATTAAATTAAAATATAAACAAAATACAATGATAATGTGAACCGATTAAGAAATGTACATTTGTGTAAACTATCATTTGATTTATGTAATGTAAACAGAGCTGGGTAGTACTTAAATACAAGTATTTAAAACACGTATTTGAAATACATTAGCATTTTAACAAACGTATTTTCTCGGCATTGTTAAAGAGTATTTTGAGAATGTGTTTAAATAACAATTTGCAGTATTTTTAATAAATAAACATTTGAAATACTAAAAATACAAAACTTACAATAAATATATACACAAAAACGATCGTTTTTTGTACTTGGCCAGAGACACTACCGTATCTGTTGATTTTGCTTGAAACTTGTACCAAATTTAATGAAAGAATAATTACATTATTTCACTTTTAATTATCCTTTACAATAAATGACCTTCAAAATATATTTTTCCATTTGCGTCAAATATAGCGGTTAAAAATATTAAGTTGGCATTACAACAGCAGTAGCGCAGTGGATAAGATGGCGGCTTTCTACTCGCGAGGTCCTTGGTTCGATTCCCGATCATGGCGCTTGGCTTTAATATTATGTTTAATTAATTTTCAGTGATTTTTCAGCCCAAATATAATCATTGTATTTAAATAAAATGAATTATTAAAAAAATAAATATTAGATGAATGTTTACAAACATCATAAATAATAAATCAAAACATGAAAAGGCGCAGTGTTGTGAGTTTGTATTCATATACAAATATGTGTATTGTTGACATTAAGTAAAAGAAAAAGAAAGAAAATAACAAAATATATATAAATATATAAAATAAAATAAACAAACAAAATAAAAAAACAAAAAATTTAAAAACAAATGATAGTATCCAATCTAATAATACAAAATATATACAATGGATGAATGTTTAAAAAAATGATATAAATAATAATAAAATAAAACATGAAAAGCAGAATTCGTGTTCATATTCAAAATGTATGTTATTGTTGACATTCAGTAAAAGAAAAAGAACGAAAATAGACAAAAAATAAAAATAAATAATAGATATATAAAATAGAAAATAATAATAATATATAAAGTAGAAAAGAATAAGAATAAATTCGGTTGTTTACAAACAAGATAAATAATAAAGTAAATGAATTTACATAAAAATGGAACATAAACAATATATAAATTTATAATATATATAAATAATAAATAATATATAAATAAATAAATAATAAAATAAATATATATAATAAAATATAAAAATAATTAATAATAATAATAAATAAATATATATAATATATATAATATATATAATAAATAAATAAAAAAAATAATAAATAAAATAAATAATAAAAAAAAATAAAATATATAAATTAGAGATGAATGTTTATAACATGATAACATTAAATGTTGACATTTAAACAAAAAAAAAGAAACAAAATGACAAATTACTGTCAATATTCTCAAAATATTACTGTACTTCATTCCAAGTAACTATCGGATATTGTAAGTTACGACCTGGCGCTGATATCGAGATGCCATTACGGTTGATTGAAAAATGAATTTGATCGATTTGGAGAACGAATGAATGGTCTTTAAAAGCGATGCAATTTGATTCTAATTCAAATTACATAAGAATACTTAAGCAAATAAATAAATGAATAAATAAATAATGTAACGGAGAAGAACACGGACAATGGCGGCTATGATCATTATTGACAAAGAAATTGACAACTCACGCGATACTTATTTACTTGATCGAAAAATGTTATCTATCGTTTCTGTTACAGCTTACTTGCGAGATAAAATTGCATGAGCAAATAACATGCTGGAGATCTTCAACGGGCAGAATAGTTCAAATACACAATTGTGCTGCTTAATTAATCACTTTTTTTTCTACCTCAACCATATATACATATATATATATATATAAAAGTATTATTACAATTCAATTTAAGTCTCATCTATATATGTTTGTTTCTGACGACTTATGCATTAAATCTGTGTAAGTTTCATTTCATTTGATTTGATTTTATATATACATAACCATTCATTTTATATATACGTACGAATGTGTATATATACTTTCATATATAAACTCAAAGATGATGATACAGTAGGAAATACGTTTCACTTTGATTAAAAAGGAACAAAAAATTATGTGTGATTTATTTATATAGATTTCTTTGTAAGAATAAAATATTTTTATGCACTTTAATTAGTGGCATTAATGAGCCAAAATGAATTAATTATGAGCAAAACTTAGGGCCTTTGTTACGTCATCATTTGACATTTGATTTTTATTATTGCTACGAAAAAAAGCCAAACTGATTTTAGCTTTACATACTTCTTACATAATAAATACATTAGCTTTTCAACTTTTATCTCACTTGAGCAGAAGATACAAACACAATATAATTATCACCATTATTTATATATAAATAATTTTATATATACATGTATATATGTGTGCAATTATAGTAATTTTACATTTTACATGAACAAGTAAATAAATGTTTATATATCAAATTAATTATACAAAACATATCGATTTTATATAATTATATATATATATATATATATATATATATATATATATGGAAGTATTGTTTATAATTATTTTCAAATATATTTTTGTTTCAAAGTGGAGTCGTTATTGAAAGAATGAAACAGGCGGAAATGTTGAATAAGAAATTGAATATTATTTTCATTTGTGAGATAATATTAATTTATATTTTATATATATATTGTAGCGTAAAGGTGAGAATCTAATGTGATAGACGGAATGCTATTCATCAAGTTGAATATGTTGTGATGGTGCGAATGTTCTATAGGTCTCTTTTATTCCTCGCAGAGTTACGAAACTTAGTTACGTGTTAATTGTACTCATGTAAAGAAAGTCTCTCTTTTCGCGCAACGGAAGTACTTATACAAACACTTTAATCTCATGTTCTTCGTCGAAAATGTAACTCTAATCTAAATATGTCAGTAATGCAAATTCATTTTTGATATTATTCAAAATAACGAGACCGTTTGATAAATTTTATGTTTTTATTATTATTAGTATTATTATTATTATTATTATTATTATTATTATTACTTAGAGAATCGTCATTGTGTAAGAGAGAGACAGTCATCTCTTTGGGTACATAAACAATTGGTAGAGTTGACTTGTGTATCTTTGCTTTTGGATCTTTCAACAATGCCAAGTTTCTAAGTTGGATTTGCACATTTGTTCAATTGTAATTTGAGACTTGAAAAGACGCAACAAGTCGAACTTGGAATACAAAAATATTACATCGAATTAAGTTGAAAATGGCGTCAAATATATTGGACAATATATAAACATATATAACAATATATAAATTTGCGTATTTAATATTAAATGAAATGTATAGGTGTGAGTGAGAAAGAATCACAAACATCAACAAAACTAATTCATTGTTTACTTTAATCAAATACAGAAATATTTTTTTTGTTTTTATTTTTGTTTTTTTTCCTTTTATTTAATGTCAACAATAACACACATTTATAACAATATGAATACAAAGTCACCTTACTTTTCATTTTTTGTTTTGTTATTTATTGAATTTATTATTTATATTATATTTATATATATTATTTATATTAATTATAGAATATTATTAACCAATTTGTTGTTTACTTGAATCAAATACAAAAATATTTTATTTTTATTGTCAATTATATATTTTTATTTTTTGCTCTATTTACTTTCATTTTTCTTTTATTTAATGTCAACAATGACACATATTTAACAATATGAATACAAAGTCACCTTGCCTTTCATGGTTTATTTTTTTATTTATCATGTTTGTAAACATTCGAAATTTATTCTAATTCTAATTTATATATATTGTATATGTTGATTTGTCTTTGTTTACATTATAAGTAAACATAAGTATTTCTCTTTGTTTACGACATTGTTGTCAACGATATAATAATATCGTACAATATATTTTTTTTTAATACAATAATCAACTGAATATCATGAGTTATAGCATTATTATTATTTTACATAATAATATTTTTAAAACATACATTTTATATTTATTCAAATATAATATTTCAATAAACATAAAAATAATGAATAATTTAACGTTTTTAAAAACCACTTCCTTTTTCTTTCAATTTCGTACGGTCTGTTTGGAAAAAAATAAAAATGTCTTCCATTACCTTTTTTTACTTTCACAATTAACGACACAGCATTTTTTTTTTTAATTTTTTATTACAATTACTTTCATAACTCACATATGATCACATGTAAACAACACGCTGAGTGCCCCCATAATAACATCATAACACACCACAAGATGGCGCCACTATAGATATTTCCCCAGCATATACCATTCAACTACATAACATACTTGGAATAAAACTATTTATTTATTTACTTTTTCCATTCCTTAAGAATCCACGACTTACTGAACTTGAAACAAAATGTCTTAAAATAACCATTGTTTTGAAAGAATCGAATACCAAAAGAAAGGAGGAAAACTGTTACAAGAATTTATCTATTATCATTATTACCAAACGAAAACTTCCTGCATAAAAATGATGAAACAATGCGAGATTATTTATGTATAATTGAATAGATTTTGACTAGATTGATATGTTTTTGTAAATGTTAATGATTCATTTTGTTTGGGCCTTTGTCTAGTGCGGTACGTAATGTTGGGCTAAATGTCATAGTGCGAGTGATAGTACGAGTATATAAATAAAATTTGTCGTAAAGAGTATATGCCATGCACAATAAATTGCGGACGTGAAATGATGCGAGTGCACATCTTTGTCGGCGAGTACAAACAATAAAAAAAAAACAAACAAAAAAAAACAAAAGTTACATCGTAGCTTAAAGGTTTAGTGTCAAAATGAATGCAGCGAATATGCGTTTGTATATAAATTTGTATATATATATATATATATATATGTATATATTTATATATATGTGTATATATGTATATATATATATATGTATATATATGTATATATATATATATGTGTATATATGTATATATATATATATATGTGTATATATGTATATATATGTATGTCTGTGAGTCCATCTATTATACAGATGTAAATTTGTAAACTCGCGGGACACTGCTTTCCAATGTGGAAGAGTGAATAGGCAGGCGGTGTAGGAAGAATAGCGCGTTCTTAGATTGCAGGTCGTAGGTCACCGCGAGGCTCCATCACACCAACCAACGAAAGTAAGAAGAAACCTTACGAGATATATCTCTGCTCGATGAACACGATCCTCGAAAGTCCTCTTCAAACACATAAATATATACAACGCTCTAAGCTAATATATATATATATGTGTGTGTATATCTGTGTGTGTATATGTCACACAAACAGTCGCATGAAAATTCAACTCTCACTCGCTGCAATCTTTTTGTCTCCTTTCTTCGTCGTAGTCTTCTTCTTTTCCATTTCCAGTCGATATCATGTCTCTAAGGCTTCATTCTATATACTCTCCATATATAATGTTGATCGTCTTCTATATAACAATGCTTATTATAGATATAGACATTTTTGTTTACTAATACGCTAGGACAGTATTGCCGAAAATAATATTTTTGAGGAAGGGGAATATGAGTGTTTACATTTAATATAAACAAAGGAATAAAGAAAACAAAACAAAGAAAGAAATAAAGAAAAACATTTGTGTTTATATTTAATGTAAACAAAGAAAGGCAAGGACAAATTTAATAAAATCTTTTTATTTGTTGTCTTATAAATAATGGTAAAATTACATAATAAAGTTAATCCCTTCATATATATATATATCTTTTTTTGTCAATTTGTTTTGTTTTTTGTTTTGGGGAAAGATGACAGATAATTTATTACTAATTATGAGGAAGTCATAAAATGTAGGAAATATCATTCAAAAATGATATCTTTGTACATTTATGGGAATTTAGTTGGACGCTTAGATTTTTGACTTATTCTTTTATAAAAGTAATTTACATATCATCAATTTTATTGGCTATAAACTTTCTACGGATATTTTTCAAATTTGCTGTATCTTCGAATAAGCTTATTATAATGCTATAAATAAATATAAACATTGAAAAGGTCAGGATGTGCGCGAATATTTTTGTAAACTAAACCAGACTGCGTTGGAAAGAATGATGCGTTTGGGATGACTATTCTGTACTGCATTTTTTTGCACTTAAAAAATACTTTCGTTGAATCGAGCAGAATGTACTTGAATTGTGTAGAAAATAGCGTTAAATAGATTTGATTATATTTCTGGTTTGACTAAATTTATTATTATTATTATTATTATTATTATTATTATTATTATTATTATATATTATATTATTATTATTATTAATTATTATTATTAATTATTATTATTATTATTATTATTATTATTATTATTATTATTATTATTATTATTCAATGTATTCAATATTATAATTTATTATCTATTAATTTATTTACTAATTGATATATTTTATATATCCATTTCATGTAAATATTATTTATATTATATTTATATATTATTTATATTAATTATAGAATAATTTTTTATATTAATATCTCTATTCTTTTATTTTATTTTATTTAATATCAACAATACACATTTTGAATTTGAATACAAACTCAACAATGCTTTTCATATTTTATTGTATTATTTATCATTGTTTGTAAACATTCATCCAATGTATATATTTTGTATATTTTGTATATTTTTGTATTATTGGTTCAGATATTATTTGTTTTTATATTTTTTTGTTTTTGTATTTGTTTGTGTATTATTTATTTTGTATTTTTATGTTTATTTATTTTGTTATTTTCTTTCTTTTCTTTTTTGTAATGTCAACAACAATACACATATTTGAATATGAATACAAAGTCACAACACTGCCTTTTCATGTTTTGATTTATTATTTATGATGTTTGTAAACATTCATCTAATATTTATATATTTCAATAATTCATTTTATTTCAATACAATGACTATATTTGGGCTGAAAAACCACTGAAAATTAATTAAATATAATATTAAAGCCAAGCGCCATGATCGGGAATCGAACCAAGGACCTCGCGAGTAGAAAGCCGCCATCTTATCCACCGCGCTACTGCTGCTGTAATGCCAACTTAATATTTTTAACCGCTATATTTGACGCAAACGGTAAAATATATTTTGAAGGTCATTTATTGTAAAGGATAATTAAGATTGAAATGATGTAATATTCTTTCATTCAATATGATAGAAGCTTAAAGCAAAATACATATTTATATAAAATAGTTTATAAAAATATACTTAGTTCTAACACATACCAGTCAAATATACAAAATACTTGGAATGAATCTATTTACTTTTCTTATTGAACGAATTGTTCAAGCGCTTGTTCAAATATCATTCAACAATTGAATGATTAATGACACGTATATGACTATTTAAAAATGGTGTTGAATGAAAAGAAGTAATAAATGAGAAATAAAAATAATAAATAAACGATATTATATGGGATTGAGCATAAAAATGGGGTTTAAAGTTATGGTGATTTGGTGTGCCATTTGAGCAATCAAGTGCGTAATGAGTTTGCATAACGAAAAGATGATGCGATAGAAAAGCAAAATACGTCCGCGGATCGGCTTCTTGAAACTGTGGCAGCCGACGAGTAAAAGTGAGAAAGTAATTGCGCGCTTATACGATATACACTTGTTGAGTATAGCGAGGCGTGGGAGTATGCCGTTTAATTGCTTTACTCGTTGTTTCTTGCTAGCTGGGGTCTCTCTCCTGCAATATACATTGTCTTGCGCCTTACTTACTTTGCGCCTGCCTTGTCTTGTCTTGTCTCGTCTCGTGCCTTGCTTCACGCAGCAAAGACGAATATAAAAATGCCGGAAGGATGTTTACTCGTTCGAGATGTTACGTGATTCTCATTGCTGCCGACCAACACACACATACTATTCTTATCCCTTTCAGTCCCATTAGATATATAATTAGGATGGACCCCTGAATTTCCCCTCTTTTAATTTTTATCAAAGGGACTCTTCATATTTCAAAAAAAAAAAAAAAAAAAAAAAAAAAAA
>JABFPJ010006721.1:0-10621 GCA_022817425.1 Gryon sp. ZL-2020
TACGTGTATGGGTGACTGCAAGGAATATGGACACGGAACCTGTTAACTGGCTTGGTGTGTCTGAATTTCCAGAGTTTTCGGAATTTTCTGAGGGTTCTGTAGGGCCTGCATGTGTTACATATACACTGACACTCACACACAACACACACATATCACACACATGCGTACACACATACAAGGTCACCCTTAAATATACGTGAACTGGCGGCAGCCATTTAAATGCAAGATTAATTTAAGATTAATTTAAGACACCATCATACCTATTTCAAAGTTTTACGTATTTTTTGCATATTGTATTTTTTTGAAAATAAATAATTAAAAACTACTGAAAATAGATTTGAGAAAGCTAGTAGCCAAAAGTAAGACAATTTACTATAAGTTTTGTATTAGTTAAAAATTTTGTTAAAAATTTATTTAAGCATTTAGTTAAAAAATTACTTTATGACAGTGTTTATTATTATGTTAATTAAATAAATGTATATTTTCCTTCAAAAATCTGAGCATAGGTTAACAAATTAAAATGTTTTAATTGTTGACTTACATAATTATCAGCCATTAACTACAATTTAAAAGTCTCAATTACATTTATTATTTTCGTTGTATTATTTATACAATATGTAAATGTTGCCCATTGTTGCCGGCTCTTGTCATTTGTATTTGTGTGTATTTCCTACATGAAAATACATCATAATACAGCCATCAATTTTAATTATTGATATTTATCAAAAAACGGTTAGCGGGTGATTTAAAAGTGACAGTAAGTAGTGAAAAAGTAGAAATGTCAGATTATTTATCTAAGAAGAAAAAAACATAATAATTGCTTCAATAGCATTATTATTAGAAGAAGACAGTCCGAAAAAGCGTACATATACGAAAAAGAAATACCAAGTACATCCAGTTAATGAAAAAAGGCATGAACATGGATATTATCATGTAACTTTTCCAATTGTGAGACAGTTGGAAGACGGAAGATTCGAACAATTTTGTCGACTAAATGTTACACAGTTTGAACAATTATTGTTTTGTATTGCACCATTGCTGGAAAAACAATATTTATTACGGGAACCAATAAATGCCGAAGAACGCTTATTGGTAACATTAAGGTAAGTTATTTATTATATGATAATTCAAAAACTATTAAATAAAATATTATCCAAAAAAAATATTTTAAATTATTTTAAATATTATTACATATTATAATAATATATACAAATGGTTATGAATTATAATGTATGATTTATATAATAATGATCTGATTTAAAACTAAAATAAAGTAGCAATTAATAGAATATGTGGATATTTAATTCGTTATTAATTATGTTATGATTTTTAAACTTCAGATTTCTAGCAAGCGGTGACTCGCTGTCATCGATAGCGAGTACTTTTTTAATGGGCAAAACTGTAAGCAACATAGTTGCTGAAACGTGTGAGGCATTATGGTCTTATTTACAACCAGTTGTAATGCCTATTCCGAAATTGAATGATTGGAAAGAAATGGCAAAGGAATTCGAGGAGAAATGGAACTTTCCACATTGCATATTAGCAATTGATGGTAAACATGTTAATATTCAGGTAAATTGATTCATTAATTCTATTTTGTAAATAGTATATATATTTAAAAAAAACACTAACAATATATTCATATTTTGTTAATTTTAGTGTCCACCTAATGCTGCATCGGCATTTTACAATTATAAAAATAGCCACAGCATTGTGCTCCTTGCTGCTTGCGATGCAAATTATTGTTTCCGGTTGGTGGATATTGGAGCATATGGCCGGCAAAGTGATGGAGGAATTTTTCGAAATTCTGCAATGGGCAAGATGTTAGAAAATGAAGAAATGGATATTCCATTTGCAGAAGAAATTTGTCCGGGCGGTCCTGTACTACCATATGTTTTGATAGGAGATGAGGCTTTTCCTCTCACAAAATATATGATGAGACCTTATCCGGGAAAAAGTGGACTGGACGAAGCGAAAATTTGCTACAATTACCATCTTAGCCGTGCTAGAAGAGTAATTGAAAATGCTTTTGTTCTGCTGGCATCTCAATGGCGGATTTTTCGCAGACCTATTCAAGGTTCCGCGGAGAATATAGCAAAAATGATAAAAGCTGCTATCACTTTACACAATTTTGTCAGAAAACATGATAGAAGTGTACACAATTTCATGGAGCATGCTTCTAACTTAAATCGTGACGGATTTCAGCGCTTTGTAGTAACACCAGTAAGCGGAAATAGAACAACAGCAGCACACATCAGAGAACAATTTAAAGCATATTTTTTTAATTATCGTGAATTTATGATTTCGAAACATTTATTACATTTTCTTAGAATTACTTTTTTACGGTATTATACAAAATAAATAACGTATTGGTTTACTTGTTAATAAATTTATTTCATATTAAACATATAACAAACATTATAAATTATTAATTGCGAACCATTGTATAACATATGTAATCTAGTACAATATACAAATTTGCATTTATAGATTATTTATTTTTATATTGCAATATCATAATAATCAAAATAATAACTTAAACAATCAGTCAATAAACTAGTTTAATTATACCTATGACTCAGTTCTTGTTCTATTATTTACCAAGGTTATTATGTCGGAAATAAGATTAAATCGTGTGTCTCCTGATAATTTCTGTAAAACTGGTCGAATAATGCTGAATAAACCTTCAATATCGCTGTCCCCATTAGTTTTATTATTATCATCTTTTTCCGTCACTGCATCTACTAATTTTGCTAATAATTGAGTATGCTTATTTTCGGCGCTTGCAGTGACTTTTGCCTGAAAAAAAATTATACAGTGGAACTGTTAATTATATAGTTATTATTTGATCGAACAAAATGTATTTTTGTTATATTACGAACCACATACAATTGATACAAAAGTTACTATTTTAATAATTTTATTTTTTTACCTTCTTTGGCTTTGGTTCTAATGAATCAGTGTTATCTAAGTTGCTCAAAGTTCTGCAATAAATAATAAATTACGTTTGATTATTGTACATTTAATTTCACATATTTGAATTTATTTATAAGTAACATTACCTTCTTGGTGAAATAATATCTCTCATAAAGAGCATGTGATTGTAGTAGTGCCACTTTGAAACTGGTTTATTTCACGCTGAACCACTTGGTGCATTCTCATTTAAAATTATACGTGCGAATGATTTTTTCAGACTCTACCATTTTTTTTCTGCACTCTCTACAGTCAATTTGTCTGTAAAATAAAATAAAAAAGATATTATATATATACTTATGCATAAATATTTATTAACAATATAAAATTATATTTTATTTATGTACTGTTCAAAACATTGCATATTTCCTTCCATGTTTGCTTTCTTTTGGCTGGAGTACGCAGTTGCAGGCTGAGGTGGTGATTAAATAATATTGGTCTTTTTGACACTTCATAAATAAAAATTTCCACGTCAGTTACGTCAATAGCTTCTATATTGTCAAATGGTTTCTCTTCTTCATATATATTTTCTTCTTTTGCACTGAATGATCCGTTGCTAACAACTTTGTTTTGAGAGCTGTTCGTTTTAGCTTGATCAGTTGGTGCATCAGTTAATTGCATCAGCTCTATTTCATTTGCCGAATAAATTTGCTTAAGAATACCATTTGCTATAAAATAATTATTAATATTATTATTTAATATATGTAATAATATTATTTCTTGCATATAGATATTGAATTAACTAACAATCCATTAAATAAAACCAGCCATCGTTTACAAATATCTGATACGCATTTAGCATACAAATACGCGCTTCCACTTCTTCCGAAAGGCATTCCTCATTACACATACTGCAAACGTGAACTTTTTTTTCCTACATTAAAACATAATTTTTGTTAAACAAAAATTTTTAAGTTTTACTACATATGCAAAACATTACAGAAAAAAAATTGTAAAATTCGTGTTTGTTTTGCGGGAGAAAAAAAGGTTATTTTTGTACTACATACTTTGCGTTATTCATATTAACATAATTTTTCATTATAATAATACTTACCACGTTCATTTTCTGCAATTTTTACAACCATAACAATAAATAATAACTTTAAATCACCGGCTAACCGTTTTTTGATAAATATCAATAATTAAACATTGATGGCTGTATTATCATGCATTTTCATGTAGAAAATACACACAAATACAAATGACAAGAGCCGGCAACAATGGGCAACTTTAAAGTTAACCGTGGCGCAACGTTATATTCGCCTGTTGCAATACATTTGTTGCCAATGAAAACGCACCTTTATTTAGTAAATTGGATCGATCATACAATTTTATTTAATGAAAACAGGTCAGAATTCAAAAATTTAAATATATGTAATTTCTGCAAAATCGAAAAATAGAAAAGTGCGCCCAGTCTGCCACCAAGTTGAATGTTAAGTAAATGTTACATTACTAATAAGTTACAAAATAGTATCTGAAAAAGTACACATGATATACATATGCGTCACTATTTCCAACTCAGTGTTACTATAATGTGACTTTGTAATGTAACTAAAATGTACCAATAATATGTCTGAAATATCTCTGTAATTTGATTAAAAAATGACAGAAGTTTAATCGAATTGTGATTAAATTGTAATCCTATTATCACAATATGATGACTACAATGTTATCATATTTCGACAATAATGTGACATAAATTTGCTTAATTTGATATGAAAATGTGACTACAATTTTATCAAATTTAAATGGAAACTTGACTTAAGTTTTATCTACTTTTGATGTTAATGTGACGGAAATTTTATCAATTTGTGATGAAAATTAGACCTATTTGTGAAAACAATTTGATTGAAATGTCATTATATTATAACAAAACAATATTATTACTTTATGACTGAAATTTGACAACAATTTGATAAAATTGTGGTCCACAATTTTATTTGTGGTCAAACAATTGTGGTCCACAAAACCACCGTGAGGATTTATATTGGCGGCATATTGGTGGGGGAAATCAACCCCAGATACACAGACCGTCGAATGAACCCCTAAATAGCCGTGATGAAATTGGCGTCATCGATAACGAACGGCGTCAATTTACGGGTAATTCGAGTCAACGGACAACGGGGACAACGACGTCGCAGCGCAGTACAAGTGGGGGAGTCAACGGAACACCGACGGGGAGAGCGCAGGAGCGGGGGCTTCTGGGAGTTGGAGAAAGGGACGGACAGGTCAGAGTGGTCAGAGAGAAAACTCGTATTAGTCAATGCATATTCAATGGCAATTTTCTATCCAAAAATCCGATCCGATTTTTATCTAATTTCGAAAAAATATGTCATAATGAGCTTTATTCGCAAGAAGATAGATAGATGTTAGCTTTTATCTGCTCAATGCGGGATAAGGCGCGTCAATCGATAGACGTTTGCGATTTTGAAGATTATGCAATGGCTAAAGAACGATTTAAATTTTGGTCGAAAAAAATACAAAAGGAAATCGCATCGTACATTATTTCAGGTTTATATGACGCGGACAAAGAAGAAAGTCGAGAAAGTTATTTTTTGCAATGGGCGAGTCACGCGAGTCATTTGGACCATTATTTGGGTGATGACTGGAGTATCACTCAGATGATGGCACATTTTGATTTTCGTGTTTATGATCGTTTGATGGCTAGACAACCACAAACGATCAGTGAAATGGCATCGATTTTGGCTGAATGCGATTCCGAACAATTCAGTGTTAAAGGGAAATTAAAGACGCGTGGAACGAAAAAGAAAGATGAGAAAAATGGTACGCTTACTGGAAAGGATACGAAAGTTAGCCAAGATCGAAGTCAAAATAACCAGCGTGAAGGTGTGTTTCCGCGTAGAGATCGGGTGGACTCGCGATTTCCAGGAAACACGGGTCAACAAAAACCCGTTCAAAAAGGTTTATGATTGACAGGTTATGATTGATGACGGTAAAGTGGGAGTAGAGAGTGACTGGGGAGAATTTTCTTGTATCGATAATTTGATGAACGATTCATTACCGGAGTCAATATCTGATGAATGTTTTTTGGGTATAATGACTGCGTTAGAATTGTCAGCTGATGAAGGGCATTCAGAGTTGCGCACACTGGGTCGAGTAAAGGGCGAAGTCGGCGATTTAGACAACGAGCCGGAATGTGACCCTGTGAGATCACCTTCAATTGTGCTTAAATTTGGGTCAGTCGAGACGAACGCGTTGTTGGATACGGGCGCAGAAATGAGTACAATGTCGGATGAGTTTTACGATATGTTGAAAGCTCGCCTTCGCAATGATATTCGTGAAGTGCCTGTCGCTCCAACAAAATTGAGGGGTGCGTTTGGTCGTCAAACGGAAATGATTAGGAAAATAGTTATCGCACCTTGTTCCATCGGGGATGTAGATTTTTTACACGGTTACTTGGTTGTTCCGAACTTATCGGTTGAAGTAGGTATCGGTTGGTATAGATTTTTTATATAAATATCAGGTCGATATATTTTTGGCTCGGTCAAAGATATACTTTCCGCGGCAAGATATGTACGTCAATGTTCGAGACATGCATGATGGACCGAATAAACAGTCAAGTGCGCTGGCGGTAGGTTCAACCGCGTACGATAAACCAATGACGGAAAATCACGAATTGAATCAACTTCTTGATCGATATGAACGGGTATTTCGCGATGAATTGGAGTGTATGAAATCGTACGAACACAGACTTCAAATGATAGATACTAGTCCGTATAAAAAGAAGATATACCCCATACCACAAGCGCACTTGGCTGAGGTTCGTGAAATTGTCCAAACAATGGAAGATAAAGGAGTAGTCGAAAAAGCCGCGACAGCGTATATTAATCTGCTTACCGTTAGTCCAAAGGCCAATGAGTCAGGTTACTTTTTTAGGCCATGATTTGTCAGTCGAAAAAATGAAAATGACGCAAGAGACAAGACATATTATTTCGAGCTTTCAGAGACCGAGGAACAAAAAACAGGTGCAGTCGTTTTTAGGTCTGATCAATTGGGATCGGCGATTTGTTGAGAGTCTTTCGGAGTACACGGCGCCATTAGAAGAGTTGCTTGGGAAGGATAAAGTATTTCGGTGGGGGGACGAGCAAGAAAAAGCTTTTCTAATTATCAAATCTAAGTTTCAAGATGCGCCAGGGTTATCATTAATGCAATCTAATCGATTTTTTGGTATTGAGGCTGACGCTTCGACAAAGTCTCTCGGTGCACGGTTGTTTCAATACGACAAAGACGGGGAGTATAACGTTGCATACGCGAGTTGAAAACTTAAAGACGCAGAAACTCGATATACGACGACGGAGTTGGAGCTCTTGGCTGTAGTTTGGAGCTTAAAGAAGTGGCGCGTGTTTTTAGCTGGTTGGCCGGTGATAGTTTGTACGGACCATAAAGCGCTCACGTATATGTTTGAGTGTCCGGTGTTGTCGAATCGTATCCCGCGTTGGGTTATTTCCATTTAGGAATATGATTTGAAGTGGCAATATATCCCGGGCAACTCGAACTCAATCGCAGATACGCTGTTTCGATTGTCGGAAGATAACCGAGTCCGATCGAATCACAACGAGGTAATGATCAGACGGTGTTCATTGGAGTGGGACGCGAAATCGTGGAATCATAAGTTGTTAGTAGCCCAGAATGAGGATGAGAATTTACAGGGGTGGCTCATAGAAGGGAAAAGAAAGATAATTAGGGATCAAGCAGGTCTTATTAAGGTTCAGGGGGAGAGCACTGCTCTGACCTTAGTTCTGTTCTAATTAGGGTGGAATTAGTGACGAAAGCTCATGAATTCTTAGCGCACGCGGGATCCGATAAGGTTCGCAAGTTTTTGAAAGATCACTACGTGATTCCTTATTTGCATCAGTTGGCCGTAGAGGTCACTGCGTCATGCGTTATTTGCCAAAAGGCGAAATGGTATAATCGAAATTTTGTGACTCCAACAACGTTATGTGTTCCAGAAAAACCAGGAGATCATTTATGTGTTGACTTTTTCGGTGCTCTTCCCACTACGAAGTATGGGTGGAAGTTCATATTTGTAACTATGGATGAGTTCAGCAAGTACGTTACTTTGGTGCCAATGCGGTGCGCTACTTCGACGCGTATCATTAGGTATTTTTTAGACGAGTTTTTCATTCGATTCGGTAAACCTAGATGCGGGACGTCTGATCAAGGAGCTCAATTCACGAGCTCCGCGTGCAAACAATTCGGTGTTGCGAACGAGGTTGAGCTGACATATACGTCGCCATACAATCCAAGGGCAAACCCGGTGGAGCGAGTTATGAAGGAATTGATAATAAACAATGGCATGCGTCGGTAGAGTTAGCTCAATGGATTATGAATCATACAGTTCATAGCGCCACCGGTTTTGCACCAGCCGAGTTCTTTACGGATCACAATCATGAGTTCCGACGAAACACCCATTTGGATGTCGACAAGAAAATAGAGATAGCTAGGAATCGGTTGTTGAAACGCGAGGAAAAGTTGCCGAAGTCAACTATTAGTAGATTTAAAATTGGTGATAAGGTTTTGGTTCGGAAACATACGTTGTCCAAGGGTATTGATGGAATAATGAAAAAATTAGCTTTGCTCTATGATGGTCCATTCGTCGTGATCGGAGAGATTAGCGTCAACGCCTATCGTGTTGCAACCATAAATGGCAAGGTTATCGGAACATACAATGTTCGGAAAATTCGGCCTTTCCGAGAAATGCAGTTGGGTAGTTGGTGGCGAGACGACGGGTGGAATTTTCTCAGAAAAAGGGGTCTTTTGAAAAGACGGTTGGAATTAACATCCTAAGTCTAGTCGTTAACGAAAAGGACTTAGGTGAATTGACACGGAGGTCTATTAAAACTTGTTTTCAATTATCTTTGTGTGTGATAAATGATAGGGTATTATGCATATGAGTCTGTAAAATTTTGATTTGTCTTAATTTTATTTTTGAAAAAAAAAAACTATATATATCAATTTTTTTATTATTTTTTATTACAAAGATAGTATGCAAATTAGCATTTAAAGATTCATATCTACATTTATACATATTGTGTTTATAAATAAAATTACTTGTGTTCAAATCAGTGGGTGTTGAAAATTGAAATAAAGTTCGCGAATTTTACTCGACTAAATTGAAAACGAAAATAATATGGTGATGTTTTCCAGAGCGCGGTTCTTTTCTTATCTTGGGTTTGAAAAAAAAAATAATAATATATACAACTTTTCAAGCAAAACATCCACAAGTGTATACAAAGCCCGCTTCAAGGGAAATATTAGCATCACTTGACGAAAGAATACTAGTTCTATTGTGACGTGGTTGTACTATTACTTCGCTTTCGTAGTGCAACAAATTGAACGTGGTTACGACTTAAAATTAAGTTGCAATGGCTGGTGAACCGAGCAATACTCAGAATCATGTGCGTAATGTGGAAAAACTGATTTTGGCTGAGTCAAAGCTTGATGAGGTGATCGAAAGGTGCGCGAAGTTTTCAGAACATATGTCCAATTTGTTGAACGAGGCATTGGAATACTCCATGATGTAATGGAACGAAAATCGAGCAGTTGTTTCCATTTCAGCCGCGTTAGCTTTCTTGCGGGCAAATAAAGCTGGTATGAGTAGAGTACAGACAACCGGAGTTCCGACGTACGAAAATGTGAGCGACGTGGAGAATAACGCTACCTCGCACGCCAATACAGCGCAAACGGAGTTGATGGTAAACGATCAAAAGGTGGATATCGCAGATATTTTGCCCGTGATTACGGCAATCGTAAATGCGAGTGCGGCGGAGAAACCAAGGGTTCGTCAAATTATAACTATTAAAGCCAGTCAGGGAGAAATGTCGGATGCGATGGGCGACAAAACAACTTTGGTGAAACGAGTTGAATGATAAAAGTAAATAAAATGATAATATTCGGAAAATAAATGATTTTGGTTAATCTTTATTTTAACTTCATTTTGATTTATTTGTTTCCTTTGAGTAGATCCTGGATTCGGTCCAGATTCTGCATTGCGAGAATCCAGAACCGAAAGGGGGAGGATGTAACCAAGTGACTTTATAATGAGATTGATTGTTACATTTCTTTTTGTAATGAGTATTATAAATAAACTTTATTAATAATACATTTGAAAAATCGGAGAGTGATATTATTTTCTTGCTTGGAGGGGGCAGGCACAAGAATCGCTACGTTATCTTGAGATGGTAGGGAGTAGGTGATCGGGGGTAACGGCTTGCGTGGAAGGGCGCGCTATACTTTGAGAGAGGATATTCCATCAAAGTGATGTTTGCGACTGAGTCCTCGTCGTTGTGGCGTGGGGGAAGTCGAGCTTCGAGCGGGAATAGTGGAAACGATAGCCGCATTGAATGCTCTTCTCGGTAGAGGTGGAAGGCTGAAGGTAGATGCGAATGCCACGCGGCGTTTTATGACCAATGTGTTTTTTTTTTATGAATATGAATTTTAGGTGGTGTTCACTTATGGATGAGAGAAATAGGCTACAATCAATGATAGTTTTCTTTTTTCTTGTTTTCGAACGATTATACTTTGTTTTAGTATTTAATTAATCGGATTTATTATTAAGCGTTGTGTGTAGCTGCGTGAAGTTGTGAGCGTGAGCTAGACCAATCGGTCGCTGATCGATCATTAATCA
>JABFPJ010006722.1:0-10620 GCA_022817425.1 Gryon sp. ZL-2020
ATTTTACAAATTAAAATACACTAGTAATTTCAGGTCAATAACTAGCCAGTATCTGACCAATATTATCTAAACTAGTGAATCTAGTCAAAGTCTAGCTAGAATCTAACTTGAACTGGTAAAATTCTAGACAGATTTTTTCTTGGAAAAATATACTATTCACCCCAAATTGGTGGATTTGCAATAGAGCAACAATCAATTAGCTACATAAAAGTATAATACCCGAATATAAGTATCAATAATATTAAATTGTTTTATTATCCCAAAAAGTGTGAAAAGTGCAAAATATAACCTAATCTAAAATAACTAAACTATTAGTTAAACTAAAAAACTTTAAAGCTTTAAAACTATTATTTGAGGTTTTTCAATTCAAGACTGCAATTTTCATTAATTCAATTAACTGCAATAAATTATAACTTAAAATTATAACAACTTTTAAGTATTTTGATTTCAAAGTCTACTTCGTTTAATTCGAAGCAATTTGACTGCTTTAACAATAAATCCTAAAGTTCTGTAAGTATATAGTTAAAAATGTTAAATAATGGTTTTCCATTATTTTACATGCTAAATTTAATTCAACTTTAAACTTCACGATAAGTTAAAAATTAATACATGAATGTACCGAAATATAAAAAGACATATAATGCTACGTCAATCTAAACAATCAACATTTTAAAAAACAAATTATCATTAATCTGTAGGCAATTATCCCTAACGGAAGAAAATATAATTCGAAATATATGCAAAAATATATCTGAATATGTGCACATATATTTTCGGCAAAAAGTTATATATTTAATATATATTTCAAATATATTTCTGAAATATATTTGTAAAAATAAAAGTAAAAATATATATTTGTAAAATATATTTTACCGGCAAAAAGTTATATATTTTGACATATATTTTTTCCCTAACGGGATTCGATGGTTTGAAATTGTTTATATTAAAATGTTTTATATTTCAAAGTGCTTTAAATATTAAACATATTAAAGCAGATTGAAATTCGTTCATCGCAATTTGTCTTTTTCCAAAAAAAGATTACAGTAACACTATACAGCAAATCTGTCTCAATGTGTTTCCATTTACTGAGATTGCATCTCCTTTATCAGATATCGGAAATACATTTTTGATAATAGTTTTAAAATTATTTTCGTTTACTGGTCTTTCTTAAAATCGTGTTTTCCATACGAAAACTAAAAACACATTTTTTTCTGCTAATACATTTATAAATGTATAAGGAGGAATAAAACAGTATAATGTTTTATTATACAAAAAATATCATTTATATCATCAAAGATAAAAAGAAGCAAGCACTTGCCAGCAATTTCTTTCTCTAACAATTAAAATTGTTATCAGTTTAACTTAAATTTAACATAAGTTTAGATATAAGCAAAATATGTTCATTTGGATTAGATACTCTTAAGTACTGTAGTTGTTATCATAGTACTTAAAATCTTCAAATTATCTTCTTCAGTGTAAAAGTACAAAAGAACTTTGGATGTAAAAGTACAGATAACTTAATTGATGTTTCTTATATGGAGCAAATTTTAATAACTGATAATAATTATTGTTATATTTTTTTATGTTCAAACTATAACTCGAGTTATAATAACTGAATTTTTTAAGAAAATTCAATATTCATTATTTAAATGGGAAACCAGTATTTAGAAAACATTAATATAAATATCAAACGTGTTCATTTGTATTTCCCTAGTAAACATTTGAGGCATGCCACACTTAGAATATGGCCATTACGAAGATAGCCGTAATAGTATGTCTGATATACAGGGTGTAACAAAAATATAGTGCATCCAAGTACTAGAAGATTCCTTGTGAAAAAACGTACCACAATAAATTTTGCCACATGTCTAGCCATAGTTGTCATAGGATTTGCCATACTGTGGTAATCAACATGGATATTTGCCACAGTACTAGCATTAGTAGGCAACATATATTGTGGTATGCTTTTTTACAAGAAGTCTTCTGGTACTAGGGTTCACTATATTTTTGTTACACTCTGTATATTATATGATATATAATAGTATGTCTCAGTATGTCTGATGTTGGCCACATTAGACTCACATGAGGCAAATGTCATGTTTTTTCGAAATGTGGCATCCTGCTCAAGTCCAGATGCGATATTCTGATAAGGTAATGCAATGTATGTAACACTAGGCATTGTTATGGTCATACTCAGAAATACCATAATATGGTTTACCTTATAAGAACCTAACTAGGACCACATCTGATAGCCATGACATAAGAAGGACCTGTTTTTATTAGGATACCCTGATGAGGGCCTCATAGGGTTAGCCACATCACAACCACAACTTAGTCAATTTATTAGAAGGTAGGAACTTTTAGCTATATTGTTCAAGAGTCTTCGTGGTTCGAGGGTTTGCCTACAGTTTAGAAAGACGTTGGTTCAAATCTTCTTTAAAACAAATTTTTTTTCTGCGTGGAATCCAAATCAGACCCTTATCCGGCCCTGATGTGGCTTCTGTAGTTTAATTGGATAACTTGATCAGGACCATATCAATTCCAACCGTTACATACTTATACAATCCTAATTTCAAAATCTAATTATAGCCCGAATAGGTACTACGGTTTCCTGATCAGGACCACACTACAACCCGATTTCAATTTTTTCTAGGGTTATTAACCATTTTTTATATAATTCATTTACTTTTTATTCTAAAAACTTCAAAGTTGCTGCAACAATTCTGTATTAAATATAAATCAATTATACTTTCAATTGTATAAATAACGGAACATTACTTAAAATTTATAAGTTATCCGAAAAAGCTCTTTTAGAAAATGTATTCGTTATTCAAAGATGTTAATATCATAAATTTCCAATAGGAGTTATTGAATCAATTATTATGAGATCACTTCTTTGTTCAGAAATGCGTTATAGTTTTGAAAATGCTTTTATTACATAAATTGTTAATTCACTAGTGTATTCAGTTAAATAATATATTCTTCTACTGCTTTCCGTAGGTTTTTTCTTTTTAATTGCATTTTAAAATTATAAAAATGCTAATGAATGTTTATTGAAATACAATTTTATGTATTTTATATTTAAGTATTTAGTTTTTATTAAACATGTTTTACGTATTCCGTTTTAAAGTAGTGACATAATGAATCACCATTTCAACATTTTTATAGAAATGTAATTCCTTTTTTATATGTTCAGATAAATAATTCCACTTTATAAATACATTATAATTTGTTTATCTAAGACACTTTGTTTATTTTTCAAAAACAGCATTCATGAGGATTGGAAAGGGGGCCACCTAAACTGCCGAATTTTCAAAATCCCTAGCATTACATTTATACTTAAAATAAAAAAAAATAATCGGTGATATATCATAATTTCAAAGAAATATTTATTAGTAATAAATAATTATTACTTTATGTACAATTCAAAATATTGAAATACTAAAAATTATAACCGTTATAATGCTTAATTATTATTTTACATACAAGTAATAATGTTGAAAAACTAAAAACAATAATCTTCATGATGTAAAATAATTTTTTGTTGTAAATATAATTTTAACTTAGCATCAAAATGTCAACAATACAAAGTGATAAATGTTCATTTATTACAAAACCAATCACAGCACGGCTTTCTCATATTAAACGGAAAAGTCGCCTCGTGATTGGTTTTGTATCAAATGAGCATTTATCACTTTATATTCTTGATGTTCTTTTGTTAAGTTACAATTATATTTTTAACAAAATATCATTTTACATTATGAATATTATTGCTTTTAGTATTTCAACATTATTAGTTGTATGTAAAATAATAATGATTTATACATAAAGTAATAATTAGTTATTATTAAAAAATGAATTTGTTTCCTTTTAATATTTTACCAACTACTTTATTGAATTTTAGTGCAAATATGATGCTAGAGACTTTGAAAATTCGGCAGTTCAGGTGGCCCCCGATTGGAAATATAGTAGAGGAACATATAACGTGCATTAAAAATAAGTCACAGTGTTTTAAATAAAAAATATTTATTTACATCTTCAGGATATGACATACATAAAATAATTTAAACAAGTAGGGCAAGGATGAGAAACATAATAAATTGTTCAAATATGTAAAACTAAAAAAAACATCTGTAAAAAAAATAATGACATGCATCCAAAAGTTGAATTATATATTATTAACAGTAATTTACCATGTCCAACTTTATATCTGAATTAAAAATAAATAATATGAAAACATGATTTTTACTCTTATTTTACACAACAAAAAGTCCAGTTAAATTTTGTTGAATAGTTTATATATTCATATTATTTATATATTCATAAAAATTATATTTATACACATTTAATACTAATAAAAACAGAAATACGGTAAGTGAAAAATATAGTTTATTATTGACATAGGAAAAACATTTCAGCCCGAGTTCAATAGTCAACGCAAATATACGCACAGAAATAATCTTTGATTTAATGTAATATTTTTAGTAAGAATTACTAGACTGCATCATATTCTCGAACTTTTTGGGAATTACATTAACCAAAAGGTTAAGGTATTTACCAAGTACCAAAAGGTACTCGCTCCTAACGTCGCTCGATGCATAAAAACGTCTTTTATACACTAGTGCATAATCTAACTTTTTATGCACGCTACACAAGCACGTAATAGTATATTACTTCCGAGGGCGCCACTGCGCCCGTGGCCGATACGACGTTTTTCAGTCTTGCGCAGCGGAGTGAAAGTTGGAACAAACACGCATCGAGTACCGAAAGCGACAGCTTTCGGTACGAGAACGCTGTTAGTTCCAACTTTCTCCGCTGCGCATGACTGAAATACATTTTTTTGGAAGACTAATTGGATTAATGTTTAAAAAATATAATTTTTCTTTTATTATTAATTTATTATTGGCGAATTACTATTTCAGTCGTGTGCAGCGGAGAAAGTTGGAACAAACAGCACTCTCGTACCGAAAGTTGTAGCTTTCGGTACTCGATGCGTGTTTGTTCCAACTTTCGCTCCGCTGCGCAGGACTGAAAAACGTCATATCGGCCTCGGGTGCAGTGGCGCCCGCGGACGTAATATACTATTTTATAGGATGTTAATTTTTTAATTACCATTCAAGGTAATTAAATTGGACAAAAATTTGTCGTTAACAGGAATTAAACCGCTGTTATCTGAGTACGAAGTCCTGTGCGTAGTCACTAATCCACTGAAGTGGCAACGTCGTATTGGAGATACGACTCAGACTTCATTTGTCATATTTTAATATAAAAATGACTATGCTGCAAAACATTTTCTTTAAGGAGAATTCTGTATGTGTTTATTGAACATAATAGTTTAATTGTCATACTTTTTAATGAAAATTACTACACTCAGAGAAAAATAAAGCAGTTTCTGCTTAACTGTTGAGCAGATTTTGCTCAACTAACAAAAGAAGGCCGCATCGAGTAAACACAACTCAATTTGTCAAGCAGTATCTGCTCGATAAAAAGAAGTAATTCAAATAATTTCAAATTTAGGTTATATAAGCTGTGACAACTTTATTTGTTTATTAAATATTAAAGAAACTGATACGAATTAATAATTAATTAACGAATTAATAAATAGATATACATAAATAGTATATTACGCAACATGCGAGATGAGATCGGGAAAACGAATTCTCGATCATCTCCCATGTTGCGTACTATATTTTTCGTTACGAGGGAGGGAAAAAAGCCATTTTCCTAAATCTCCCTAGGGAGGAAAATGGCATTTCCCTCTCCGAGTAACGAAAATAAATATATTATGAAGAAATTGATTATAAATTCATGACATTGAAATATATATGTATATATATACATTTTTTGATTAAATTTCATGGAATATCCAAATTATTTGACAGTCACCGAAATATGATTAAGTAAATACAACTCGAAAAATCAAGCAGAGACTGCTTAACTGCCGAGTTACTTTAACTCAAGCCACATAAAACAGTTTTTTCTTTTTTTTTAAAGCAGTTCTTGTTTTATTTTTCTTTGAGTGTATACTGACAAACAAATACTTCTTAAAAACCTCGTCATCATTATACAAATGTCTTATAATTTCTGTTGAATGATAATATTTGCTTGCTGTGTTTACTAAATTTTACTATACTGCCTTACCGAAACTATCATAAATGTAGGAATTCCTATTAAATGTTACTTTAAAATACACTATTTAACCAAAAAAGTCCGAGATTACTTGACAATCTAACAATTTTTCTTGTACTCCCTGTAGTTTTTACTTTATTTTTATTATCCGTGTGATATATAATAACTCAGCTCAATATACCGTATAAATGCAGAATAATAACTACCATTTGCATATATTGTGCATATATTATTATTTTTTAACTTGTAACTCTGCGAATTTTCAATGAATTCATATAATTTTTTCCTATGTAGTGACTCAAACAGGAGGAAACATAATAAAAATATGTATAATAAAAATGATAAATACGTATAATTGTAACTTACACATGTTCAATTTATATTATTGCTACGTCCACATATTATTGTAGCCTATATATTCCTTTCGATAGAATAAGTACCACGTATGTATGCACAAAGTGTTATTTTCTTCTTAAGTAACACAAGCTGTAAAAATATTTTTCAATTTCTTCATCATTATATATTGCAGAAACACCTCTTATCCTTTAACAAAATAAGATTCTTTTCCATTTCCTATGTCAGTTTTATATGTAAACAGAAAATCATATTTATTTCATTTTTCCTTTTCTTTTATGATCCGTACTTGGTTAGGTCTTTTATTTTTCTTATACTAAAAGTACTATTGTAACAATTCAAAGCAATCATCAAACTTTATTTTCCTTCACATAGTATGATAATACTGTTCAAAATTGCTGTAACATTATCTACAATTTTTAACAGCATTTTATTTGAATTTTGCGATCCGCCAAGCTTGGTTGAATTAACAGCGTCGCCACGTGAAGGCGCTTGGTCGGTCTTGAGCTAAGTTTTATCAAAATATACTTTTATTTACTATAACAAATTTGTTTTTCATATTCGTTTTGCGGGAGAGAAACATTTTTTTCTCTTGGGAGAAAAAAATGTTTCTCTACCTACAAATGAGTTCGAAAAATAGCAATTCAACCTCGTACGCATGCGCAGCATACGCCCTTGGTGCATAATATACTTTTTTTTTAACATTTTTCTATTTTGATAAAACAATGACGAAATCGTCATGCGCTCCTGTTAGCAATTAAGCTAACTTGAACCCGTCATGAAAATAGAATAATTTACAGAGAAGTCTATTTTTCTCTCTTTCTCTTTCTACAGCAAAATTCATGACGAGCGGAATAATCTATGCCCCGAAATCTTTGTCTTTATAGTGTAATGCATGAAATTAGAATGTATGAAACTATAACGTCTGTGTTTTGCACGCCTAACTACTTCTACATCCTCATCTCATTTACCTTAATGTCATGAAGAACATAGATTATTCCCGCCTTATTTTTGTGCATATAATCCCACTTACATTGTTGTTAATATAATTTGACTATGATAATAAACTTAATTAAATGTATACAGAATTAGTTTAAGTAGAAAAATTTAATTATTCATTTATTTTGTATTTAATAAACGAGAAATAATAATAATAGCAATTGTAAATAGTGAAAAGATTGGAATTTAAATAATAAAAATACTTTGTTAAACAAACTAAAATTTTAGTTAATTACATTCTTTAGTTAAAACAATTAGAATTTAATTCATTAAACTGTATTTTAATTTTATACTAAGTTTATAACCGTAAAATTGATATAAAAATGTGCATTTAACTTTACCATAAATGATGACGTTTAGTTTTGCAAAATGTCATATTCATTTCAGTTTTGAACTTCCGCATTAATTATACTATCTAATTTATATAATTATAAATTGTATACAAATTATTTACTTAATACATAATATAAGTGCATAAAGCAATGCAATAAAACAGTTTTTAGCAGCACATGTTATGTAATCGTATCAAACAGAATACAATTCAAAATTAAAAAATGATGATTTCAACAAATTATTTAATAATTATTATATATATAAATTTTTGTATAGTTCCATTTATATTTTTTTCATACAAAATATTATTTCAAAAACATTTTATTAATAAAAATTTCTTTTAGCGAATAGAAGTTATATTATATTTAATAAACGGAATCTACTTTAGCAACGTTCGCGAAAACTCCAATACCGGTGTTGACCTTCTTTATTATGCAATTGGTTGCATCTTCTTTGAATTATCCAAAGCTTTTGATGCCTTCTTGTTTCCTGAAAAACAGAAATACGTTAATAAAATAAAAATGTCTATTCATTTATAAAAAATAAAAAAATATTTATAAGAAAGCTTATAAAAATTATAAACTTATTATAAAATTATAAATATATTATATATTATAAATATTAATATAATATTATATATTATAAATGTATAAATATATATTTATATTCATAAAAAAATGTATAAAAAAAAATAAAAATTAATATTTTAATCATTGAATTTCATTTGAGTCAATATTTTAAAAATTATTATAAAAGTAAAATATGGAATATTATTTCTTGTATAAGAACAAATCATCTTCATAAAACTAATCTTTTTGAGTAACTAAATACTTGTTTGAGAAATAAAATGCTTAATATTCAAACCAACTGATTTTGTAAAACAGTAGCGCGAGTAATTTGCCCCAATTCCGAGTCAATTGATACAACTGGTTATGTGCGCTCGGGTGGAAAACTAGCGGTCAGAGAAACTTATTTGTAAATCCTTTTTGTTGCATTGATATACTAAATAATTCGATACCATCACAATTGAGAAACATACAGAGCAAAATTCGCAAAAGAGCTTCATTTGATGTATTGTGTTCGTTTTAGCTTTAAATTTTAAAATTGATTGCCAATATACCAACGAAACTAATAAAATCAATTACAGATGACCGTATTTATTTATTTTTCTGTCCATTTACTAAACAACAAAGAATCTTGAAAATCAAAGCTGTTAATTTAATTTAATATAATTTTAAAAAATTATTAAAATAATAATATATCGCCATTTCTGTATTTCATTTTTAAACCCAATAATTGATATATAATTGATGAAATTCAAATTGCTACGAAATATATCGTATTAAGATTAATTGATTTACATCCAATCAAATTGTAGCACGTAAACCGCAGCATGAATAACTTCACACATTCAGTCGCTGTACCAAAGTTCTCAAAACCTAACAAAATAATTTCTGATGATACGAAAAAAATTCAGTCAACTTGTCTGTGTTATGAAAATATATAACAATATCAGAAACAACAAAAGTTTCTGATTCAAAACAGCTGAAATTGAAAATTGTTGATTCTCTTGCGAAATTGCTTAACGTATTTTTAATTACAGATTAAATATAAATATAGCTAAAATCGTAATAATCAAGAGACACGGTAGTGTCTCTGGCCAATAATTAAATTATAAAATTATTAATTCTACATGATTAAAATTATGAGTGTAATTTTATTGTACTATAAATAAAATTTCTTACTCTAAATGACTAATTTGTGCTTTTTTCATCGAGCTATAGATAGTTATTGATTCAAATTTGACATATTTAAACAATTATGATATGTCTTTGATACAATTTTTATTCATTTTATTAAATTAAAGTGATAATTATGATATATAAAAGCATCCCAAGAAAGAAATTGCCTAGAATTTGACTAGTTCAAACTAGATTCTAGTTAGACTTCTACCAGATTTACTAGATTAGGTATTACTGTGCAGATACTTGCCAGTTTTAGAACCGAAAATACTATTGTCAGTGGTACTAGTCAGTTACTAGCTAGTCTTTGAAGGTACTTAACTAATGCATTTTATTTCAAAAAATGGACTTTTCTATTTAAACTACACGATGATTATACTGAAACAGAACTCTTGCATACAAACTGTAGTATTTTCACTAATCAAGGTACTTATTTACGTGAAACTGAATAGTAAATACCTAGATACTGGTCAGTTAAACTAGGCCAATTTTGTGCTACTAAAATCTATTCTTGATTTTAACATGAAACACTGTTCACAATCTAACTAGTTACTTTAACATTGTCCAGAAATGTTTATTTATACAATTTTGAAAGCTGTTTTTAATATGTAAACAAGTTTGCACGGGGTTACATAATTCAAGCATATTTTTTTCTATTATTTATTTTAGAAACAGGAATGAATAGTTATGTAATTATATTACAGTTAAAATATAATTGTATAAATATTCAAGTATATGTCAAATAAATTAAATCACTTCTACTTGCTATACTACTATTTGCTATTAAATATTATATCTTATAGAGTTCTAAAATACTAGTATGTATTTTGTCACTGCTAGAAAAGCCATTTTAAAAAGTATTACATTAAGACATTTAAGTATGAATTTCAGATGTAAAAAATTGATACAGTCTGAATCTGTAAATTTAACTAAGTATCAGATATATTTATTTCTTACTGTCAGACAAAAACATTTTAGGTTAGAAAATAGTGTCTGAAATTCATTCCTAAAAAGTTTTAATTTAATACCAAAAACCGAATTCAGTTTTAATATTAAGACTTTA
>JABFPJ010006723.1:0-10620 GCA_022817425.1 Gryon sp. ZL-2020
GCAATCAAAACAAATAAAACAATCAAAAAAAGCAAAACAACCAAAGTAAAATAAATCAAAACAAATCAATCAAAACAAAACAAACAAATCAATCATAACAAACAAAATAAACAAAACAAATAAAACAATCAAAACAAAACAAAAAAATGAGAATAAGTAACCATATATATATCTGTATTTACACATTTTATATATCTTTTAAATATATATAAAATATATGGACAATATATATATTCTGAGAGTATATATTCATATATATCTAAGTTAATATATTTTATATAGTTTTCTATATTTAATATACATATATCTTTTAAACTATATAGTATATATTTCAGATATATAACAAATATAGAATATTATATATGCTAGATACATATTCCAATATATTTTCGATCGTGTAAGTAGAATGTTACTAGTAGAACAAATATTAACAAAAACAATTTAATAAATAAACTTTTGAAAGTTATTTATGCCAAACCAGTAACTAGGCATACAAAGCGTGACGTTACTAGCTAGGATCTCGCTAGATATTTTATCCAAACTCTGGACAGAAACCAGTCAAATTTGGCTAGAATCATTTTAAAAACTAGGCTAGAAAATGAGTTGACTTCTTTAAAAAGTGATTGCGTGTGATTTGATGTATGAACTTTTGTTGAATATCAGATGCCGCTTTCCATTCGAAACACTTTGGCCAACCAATTCGAAATAAATTGGCTGCAAAACTATCGCTACTTGAATTGCTCTCAATATTGATCCTTTCACTTTGTGTCCTCGGCTGAAATATGATGCGCATCATTCGTAGGATATCATTTGTATATGGTTGTAATACAATTTGTTAACGCGGATGTAATCATCCGGAAAATCATATTTGTTTCAAGATGCTTTGCAATTTTCAACTCAAGCGACGTTATTCGTCAAAATCAAAGTGATAAAGCGAAAAAAGGGATCGAACTCTTTCGCTCGAGCTATTGAACAGTTCACTTGTGCACGGTTTATTCAGTTTTTGTTCAGGGTTGGTAATTTTATGTAAACTTATAATAACAACGAGATGCAAAATTATGTTTTCATTTAATATCAGTTGCTAAAGGAGACTTCGAGACACTATATTGTGTGTATATATAACTAAAAAGATGGTTATGCAAAATCGATATTTATGTTTAAAATTAATATTGTGCAATTTCATTTTTGTGCACTTCTGAAATACAGAAAATAAATATTCCTTAGTTAAAATGGGAATCAAAACAAATTCTAAAAATTCTTGTATCGAAAAAGTTGTACAAATCCTGATATGGGCCAGTTAGGGCTCTAATTAGGTAACCACTAATTGGGTTTTAACAAGGCCAGCCGCATTGGGGCCATATCATTAATATGAAACGTCATGTTTCATTTATGCTAGGGATATAACTTATAAAAAGTCAAGTCGGCTATAAAATTATCACCATGTTTAATAACTGTGACATGGCAAAAAACGTTGGCCTTGATAGGGTTTTGATATGGAACATATGCAAAGTTCCAGGTGAAGTCATATTAACGTCAAGCCATACGTACGATCTCAATTTGAAAATCAGGATGCCATATTGGGGCCATATTTGGCCCTAATAAGGACACCCATGTATCGGAAAAGTGTAAAAAAGATTAAGGTGGTCCAGTTCAGGCCTTGACTAAAAGGTAACTGGTAATAGGTTTTTAAATAGGACCAGCCAAACTGGAGCCATATCGTTAATATGGATATAACATGGTAAACCAAGTTGGCCCAGATAGGGTCCCGGTAGGGAATATCACTATGCGGAATTCCAGCGATATAAAGCAATATAAAGGCCATATCAACACCCGCTCATACATACAATCATACAATTTGAAAATCAGGATGCCATATTTGGCCCCAATAAGGACACCCATGTATCGGAAAAGTGTAAAAAAGATTAAGGTGGTCCAGTTCAGGCCCTGATCAGGTAACTGCTAATAGGGTTTTAATTAGGCCAGCCACATTGGGACCATATCATTAATATGAAACGCCGTATTTGATTTATATACCTTCGTCTATGAAAGGTCAAGATGTGGCTACAGTATAAGCGTCTGATCAGGGCTTGAAAAGGCCACCAAATAATGTCATTTTTTAATAACCATGACATGGTAAACCACATTGGCCCGGATAAGGTCGAGGCCATATCAACACTCGATCATACATACATACAATTTGAACATCAGGATGCCATATCGGAGCCACGTTTGGCCCTAATAAGGCTATCCATGTATCGAAAAAGACTAAAAAATCCTAAGTGGCTTAGTACAAGCCCGATTAAATAATTACTACCAGGTTTTTAATAAGGCCATCCATATTAAGGCCATATTATAACATGCAACGCCTGGTTTAATTTCTACAAGATATTTTTCCAACTAAAGCTGTCGAATTTAGCTTTCTAAAAACGCATCTCACACATTGCACATCAAACTTCACTCGACTCAAGTATTCAAGTTATAAACAGACAGTTGATCAACTATTTTCGCTGGCATTCCATGTATAAGAGCCCCATACAGACGATCGCGAGAATGATGTCAGATATGGCATTGATAACTGGATTAGATGGATAAAGTTTCATTAAATAAGTTAGAATGCTCGAAAGAATGACGCTCGTATGAAAGCGAAGAGATGCCACGTGGTTCCATAACTTTTCATCATAATCAAGAGTACTGATCTCTCGCGCCGTTTTTCTCAATTCGCTCATTTCGACTGTCGACGAAATTATAGAAAATAGACGCCCAACGTTCGTATGCTCGTCACGCAGCTAAATATCTTCGGCTTTTTTTTCTTTCTCCTTTTTTTAGTCGCTTCTTCCACGTCAATTTTTTTCCTTCGTTCCTTTTTTCCAGCGCAAAATAGGTTCGTGTAAAAAATTCACCAACGCGGCAAAAGTTACGACCCAGTAATTAATTAATTAATTCATTGCCCTTAGATCCTTCTCGTTATGAAAACCAACAAACGACCTTTATTTCTCATAGCTTTTTCATGCATTTTGGCTCACCTCAATAAAGTTTTTATTCACTACATATTCAAATAGTATTTATACGAAGTTTCTTTCTGTCTCTTTATTACTATTTTTTTTTGTATTTGTATACTGATGATAAATAAATACTCATATGGATACACTTTTACAGCTTATATTGCTAATTACTGAATTGGAAGTAATTTATTCATCAATTTATTAGTTCATTAATGAAATTCTAATAATGTTATGTTATATAAACAATAATAAGATATAAATTTAAATTGTCTGATTGAAAATAATTGTAGTTAGGACATTTTTTTCACATTTATCAAACTGAATCTGGTAATTTTTACAATTATTTTCAGTTTTTGATTTTATGGTCACAGGAAGATCTTAAAAAAGTTATAAAAAAGCCATAAAAAGGCCATAAAATGGCCATAGCAAGGCCACAGGAAGGACATAGGAAAGTCATTAAAAAGTCTTATGAAAGCCATTAAAATGTTACTAAAAGGCTGTTAAAAAGGCCATTTAAGGCCATAAAAAGGCCATAGGAAGGCCACAGAAGGGCCATGAAAAGGCCATTTGAGGACCAAAAAAGGCCATTTAAGGCTATAAAAATGTCATAAAGAGAGTATTAAGAAACCATAAAAAGGCCATAACAGGGCCATAAAAAAGCCATAAAAAGGCTATAGAAAGGCAACAGAAAGGCCATAAAAAGGCCGTTTGAGGACCTAAAAAGATAATTTAAGGCCATCAAAAGGCCACAAAGATACCATTAAAAAGTCATAAAAAGGCCTTAAAAAAGGCAAAGAAGTTTCATATGAATACACTTTTACAGCTTCTATTGTTAATTACTGAATTGAAAGTAATTTATTCATCAAATTATAAGTTCATTAATGAAATTCTAATAATATCATGTTATATAGCCAATATAATAAGATATAAATTTAAATGATTTAATTGAAAATATTTATAGTTAGGAAATTTATAAAACTGCATAATAAACATTATTTTATGATGAAGACTTTTTTCTGTTTTGTATAATTAAGCAGAGAGTATCATATTTCTAAGAATTAGAACATTGTATTATAATATCCCTGATGGCCATCATTATAGACATTTTATATAAAAATAATTCCGCATTGAACAGCAATCTTTATGTCGTTATAAATATTATCCTTATAAATAATTGACATAAAGCGACCCATTTTTTACCTTTTTCCTTGTTAGCTGATGTCAAATTAAAAATTACTTTTTTTTACTAAAAAATCATCTTGAGTATATGAATAACAGAATATAATATAATTTTAAATAATTTAATAAACAAATTAATTTCGGCACATATTTTCATTCAAATTTAGGATTTTTTTTTGTTTGATAGATAAAATTTTTTTGCAATAATATATAACTTTACACAAAAAATTTATTATATATAATTTAGATATATTTTTGCTAATATTACGAAATACCTTTTTGATTATGAGTTAGCTGATACTAACTTTAAATTGTTATTTCAAAGGAACGTGACTTTAATACCTTATTTTTCAAAAAATAATATTTGTTCATTTCTAATTCAAAAGACCAAAGTTGCTCAAAGAGATTATGTTTACTTTGTAACATTGAAATACCATTTTTGACAGAAATGAAAATGATCTTTTATTCATAATTTCATTCATATTTGTGTAAAATCTGGTAATCCTTAGAATTATTTTCAGTTTTAGATTTTATGGTCACAGGAAAATCACAAAAAAGCTATAGTAAGGCAATAGAAAGGCCATATAAAAGCAATCTAAAGGCCATTTAAGGTCATAAAGAGGCCATATTAAAGCCATTTGACGCTGTAAAAAGGTTATAAAAAGGCCATAAAAGGCCCATAAAAAGTTATAGGAAAACCATAGGAAAACCATAAGCAGGCCATAGAAAGGCCGTAGGAAGGCCATAGGAAGGTTATTAAAAAGTCGTATGAAAGTCATTAAAACGTCATAAAAAGGCCCTTAAAAGCCCATAAAAAGGTTATAGAAAGGTCATAGAAAGGTCATAGAAAGGCCATAGAAAAGTCATAAGAAGGTCCTGAAAAAGTCATAGGAAAGCCATTCAAAGATCATAAAAAAACATAAAACGGACATTAAAAGGCCATAGTTAGGATTCATAGGAGTTGGGCCGGGCAAAGTCGACGATTCAACTACTTTCAAATAAATTCAACATTTCTACAAATTTTCAAAACATTTATTTGTCAATTTAACAACATTTTTGCTCAATGCAAACAATTAATATAAAAATTTCGTATCACTTATTTACACGAAATTTAGTTATTTTTACATACGTTTTATGTACATCCTTTTTATTTGCTGGCTATCCGGGATTTTAATTAACCCACACGGACGAAAATATATTTCACAAAAATATATATAAAAATATATTTTTGACGATAAAAATATATATTAAATATATATAATATATATGAAATTTATATTAAATGTATATATATTTCATATATAGTTAAAATATAAAATACAAATATGTTAACATATATATATAATATATTTATATATAAAAGTTATATTTTTTATATATAAAAAGCGGCAAAAAGTTATACTTAAATCTATATTTTACGTATATATACATTTTCGTCCGTAAGGGCATGTATCGTAATAGTTGGAGGAAAATGTACTAATTGGCTAAATTGTTTAATTTCAGTTAACAAGCGTTATGATAGAAGCGATGGTCGGATCAGGACTTGAGGAAGTGTCATGATGCGGACGTCGTGGCTGCGAACCAGACGAAAATGGCGGTATCCGCCGTCGGGAAGAGGATGGGAACGAAATTACAATTACAGAATATACATTCAATTAATTTATTTGACGTTACTGCTGTCCTGCGTCGCGGCCCATTCTACAAAGACTGTTCGCTGTCCGCCGTCTGATTCGATATCAGGATGTCCATGTTACAATTTTGAAGATGGTTTGTTTATAGAATGTGCTGGCTCAACCGAGGAATCAATTAGACACGCTTTGGGAAACATATTGCACACGGCTGGACGTGAAGGTGAAATGATATATTGAAATTAATTTTCCCGCCAAAATGGCTCAATATTGTTCTTTAATATAAAACCGAAGAAAAGTAGATGAAAAGAGACAGTTTCACAAAATATTTTGGTCCTTTAGTTAGAATAGTTATTTTGCATATTAATTATAAAAAAAGAAAATGAAAATACGACTTTGAAAAATGAATGAGAAAAATGGATTTTTGAAAAACAAAGTGAAGTTGGGTATATTTTTATTAAAGATGCATTGATGCTGTGTATTTAGAGCATTAATTATATACATTTGCAATGATAGTTATTTTGGTAAAATGGTTTGTAGTATAATATCGGATCATTGCATATATAATTTTTATTTAATTTCTCTTATGTTATTACATGTAAAAATGAGGCGAGCAACTTTAAATTTAGTTTTTTAATCTGATTTTATAAATAATCGCGACTAATCGATATAGATATTCATTGCAACGAATGTGTTTGTAGAATTATTGTACAACGACAACGTTTTGTATTTTGTAATAGGAAAGTTATTTATTTTGGGTCTAAGTATTGAGGAAAATGAAAAAACAAAACAAACAAATCAATCAATTAAAAAAAATCAAAATAAGAAAATCAAATCAAAACAAAATAATAAAAATAAAACAATCAAAATAGATCAAACAAAACAATCATAACAAAATAATCATAAGAAAATAGTCAATTTTTAAAAATCAATCAAAAGAAAACAATCAAAACAAAACAAACAAAAACAATCATTCAAAACAAAATAATAAAAACAATCAAAACAAAACATTCAGAATAAAAGAATAAAAACAAACCAATGAAAACAAACAAAACAATCATAACAAAGCAAACATAACATTAAGTCAAAACAAAACAATCAAAAGAAATCAATCAAAAGAAGACAATCAAAACAACCAAAATAATCAAAACAAATCAATCAAAATAAAACAAAACAGAACAATCATCACAAAATAATCATAACATAAAATCGAAACAAAGCAATCCAAATAAAACAATAAAAACTAACCAATCAAAACAAACAAAAACGAAAATCAAAACAAACAAACTAATCATAACAACAAATACAAAACAATCAAAACAAAACTCAATATCGAAATATCGCGAATACTGTCCTAATCAACTGCAATTACAAAATCATCATTGAAAATACCCAACAAGACTCGCTCATATCTGATAAGAGGGGAATTTAACCATAGCAATTCTATTGTTGCTCCCCAAATATCACCAACACGTTATTAGTTAAATGCGAACGATTTCTGAAAAGCCATTGTTATTATCCGTCGAATTGGTCAATTGAATCCACCGGCACGTATCAATGCACCGCAGAATTCAATAACCAATAGCGTTGCGCGCACACACGCATACCCCAAATACATACCCAATGAAACGTCACAAAACCCAACCGCCATTTTTCATTCCTCACTTTTTCAGGCGCAGTGGTTCACTCTCTAAGCGTCTACGAGCTGGATCGAAAAGTGGAGGAACTGCGTGCCGCCGCCTTCCCCTCCGGCACCCAAATTCGTCACCTACAAATCTCGCAATCAGACATCCGTGAAATCGGCGACGAGGCGTTCACCAAACTCGCCAAAAACCTGGAATCCCTCGCGCTGGTTTCCGGCAAACTCAGCAGCGTGCCGCAAAAGGCACTGGCGCCACTGGAGCGACTCGCGGCGCTGGATCTGGAGTCTAACCTCATTCACGATCTGCCAAGTTTCAGTTTCTACGGCCTATCCCTAACCAAACTTAACCTAAAAGGCAACCAAATCAGCAAAATCTCCGAGTACGCATTCGCGGGTCTGGAAGAGAGTCTCAACGATCTGAACGTAGCCGAAAATAAGATCCGCCTATTTCCAATGACTGCGCTCAGACGCCTCGCGCACCTAACCTCCCTGCGCTTAGCCTGGAACGAAATTTCGCAACTTCCGGAAGACGGTTACTCGCGTCTGGAGTCATTGCACTTTCTTGACCTCAGCAGCAACAACTTCGAGGTCATCCCCTTAAATTGCTTTCGCTGTTGTCCATCGCTGCGCACCCTGTCGCTCTACTACAACGCCGTCGAGTCCGTCGACAAGGACGCGTTCATATCCCTCAACGACCTAGAATCCATTGACCTGAGTCACAACAAGATCGTGTTTCTTGAAGTGGCGACCTTCCGTGCCAATCAGAAGCTGCGCTCCATAGACCTAAGTCACAACCACATCCACTACATCCGCGGCGTCTTCTCCCGCCTTCCAGAACTCAAGGAACTCTTTCTCGCCGAGAACAACATCCTGGAGATTCCAGCCGAGGCCTTCTCCGGAAGCGTCAGCCTAACCGTCATTTATCTCCAGCACAATGCCATTCGTCGAATCGACGCACGGGGTTTGGCCACTTTAGAGCAACTCGCGCAGCTCCATCTATCGGGAAACTACATCGACAAGGTACCACGTGACTTCCTGGAGTATTGCGAGAACCTATCAACCCTGTCGCTGGACGGCAACAACATTCGCGAGCTGGAAGTCGGGACTTTTGCAAAGGCAAAGCAGTTGCGTGAACTGAGATTGCAGGACAATCAGATTAGCGAAGTGCGAAGGGGCGTGTTTGCGCCACTGCCGTCCCTGCTGGAACTCCATCTCCAGAACAACGCCATTACGGACATGGAAACTGGAGCCTTACGTTCTTTACACAGTCTCCAGCACGTGAATCTCCAGGGCAACCTGCTCGCGGTCCTCGGCGACGTTTTCCAGGTGACCAACGACGCTGGACAAAATGGCTTCGGCAGTTCGCTGGTTTCCATTCAACTGGACAACAATGGCCTCGGTGTACTTCATAATGACTCTTTAAGGGGCCAAGCGTCCGTGCGGATAATGTGGCTCGGACACAATCGCCTCACGCGACTCCAGGCGCCACTCTTTCGCGACTTGTTGCTTGTAGAGAGACTCTATCTAACGAATAATTCCATCTCCAGAATCGAGGACACCGCATTCCAGCCAATGCAGGCGTTAAAGTTCCTCGACCTCAGCATGAATCGCTTGACCCACGTGACCGTGAGAACATTCTCCGAGTTGCATGAACTGGAGGAACTCTATCTGGCGGACAACGGACTCCGGCAATTAGACTCTTACGCCCTCACGGCGCTTAAGCGACTGCGCATCCTGGATCTGTCGAATAATCATCTTCACAGTCTTCACAATACCATGTTCCAAGAGGCTTTGCCAATAAGAACCTTAAACTTGCGAAACTGCTCGATCAGTGGGATCGAAGTTGGTGCCTTTCGGGGACTTAATAATTTGTACGAACTTAATCTGGATCACAATCATCTCACCGCCATGGCTTTGGACCGACTCGAAGTGCCGGGATTAAGGGTCCTCAGGATATCCCACAACAATTTCACTCAGATTCATGCTAATTCGCTCGATGGATTACCCTCGCTCTTACACTTGGCTATCGATTCGTCCCAACTGCGTCAGCTGCCCGCCGAACTTTTCACCAACAACAAGTACCTCGCCAAGTTGTTGCTCAGTAATAATGATTTAATGGGTCTGCCGAGTGGTCTGTTCTACGGACTCGATTCGCTGAAGGAAGTCAAGCTGGACGGAAATAGCTTCCAGGATTTTCCATATGAGGCGTTTGTCAACACTTCGTCCATTGAATTCTTATCCCTGGCGAACAATCAGATACTTCATATCGATATGATGAGGTTGCATGGACTCGCGAGTTTACGTGAGCTGGATTTAAGGGAAAACCATATCAGATCCCTGTCGGGATTTGGGACGGTGAATTTGTCGAAGTTATTGTCCGTGGATTTAAGTCACAATTTGCTGACCGCACTTCCGGCCAATTTTTTTGTCCATTCCAATCAGCTAAGGAAGGTCGAGTTGGCCGCAAATAAGTTCCGCCAGATTCCCGCTGTGGCGCTGTCCGAAAGAAATATACCTAATCTTGGCTGGCTCAATGTTACGGCCAATCCGCTCACGAGGATTCATGAAATCAGCTCGGACGCGAAATACCCGTCGCTGCAGGAAATTCATATTTGCGGGACAAATTTGACGATTGTTACGAGCCGCGACTTCGAGGCGTTTCCGGCACTTATGCATCTGTTTATGGGCGGAAATATGATCTCCCGGGTGTCGCCGAGTGCCTTTCGCAGCTTGCCGCATTTGGTGACCTTGGATTTGAGCGTGAATGAGTTGGAGGTGCTGCCGCAGGAACGATTGCGTGGGTTGGAGCATTTGAGGCTGCTGAATTTGACGCATAATAGGCTCAAGAAGTTGGATGACTTTCCGGTGGATTTGAAGGCACTGCAGATTTTGGATTTGTCGTATAATCAGATTAATAGTATTGAGATGGGCACGTTTCAGCACCTGGAGAATCTCGCGGAACTTCATCTCTATGGCAACTGGATCTCGGCCATCTCCGCGGATGCGTTTCGGCCATTGAAAAAGTTACGCATACTTGATCTCAGTCGAAACTATTTGGCCAATTTGCCGCTTAATGCTTTTCGACCGCTGGAAACGCAGATAAGGAGCTTGAGAGCGGAAGGTGTGTGTGTGTGTTTTTTTTTTTTTTTTTTTTTTTTTTTTTTTTTTA
>JABFPJ010006725.1:0-10618 GCA_022817425.1 Gryon sp. ZL-2020
AAATTATGACTTTTGTTTTACTTGTGTTCACCGTCAATTTGTTAATCGCACAATACTCGCGCAAAATCTCGAGCTTTTTATTTGTTTCGAAGGGGGTATCAGAGAGAAGAATGATGTCATCCGCATAAGCGATCAGGTGTACGTCATGTCGTGAGTCAATAGAAACTCCTTGTGAGCCATGCGCGATAAAGAATTCTTCTATGTCCGCCAGGAAGAGAGAGAACAGAAGCGGGCTCAGTCTCTCTCCCTGAAGGACACCACGAGAAACCCTAACGTGATCCGTTCGTCCGTTCGAAGCATTGATACTGAGCTTGGCATTTTCGTAGAGATCAATCATGACTAGAATTAATTTAGGACTAACGCCCATAGTATCAAGTTTATCAAACAAAATAGGGTGATCTACCAGATCAAATGCCCTTTTAAAGTCAACGAAGACTGCATATAATTTTTGTCTGGGAATATCAAATTTAATCTGGATTAGCGAATTTAGTATAAAAATATTATCCGTGCAACCGCGGGATTGTCTGAATCCCGACTGGAATTCCGGTAGGATCTCGCGGCGCTCCGCCCAATCGGTGAGCCGCTTATTTAGAATTTGCGTACAAATTTTAGGGAGAGTGTTAATCAATGAGATACATCTATAATTTTCCGGTATAAGGGGATTCCCGGGTTTCGGGATCATATGCGCTATTATTTCACCCCACACCAATGGGACTTTAGCATTCAACAAAATATTATTAAATAGTCTCAAAATATATGCGAGCCAATTATCCGGTAAGAATTTAAAAAATTCAGACGGTACACCGTCTGGCCCCGGGGCCTTATTAAGTTTACATTTATTTAAGCTATCGATGAGCTCATTCATACGGATTTCGCCATCCAAGAGGGGATCGCTCTGGACCGATGGAGGGCGCACTATCTGATGGGAAGGGGGGTAAGATGCCTGCAGATAACGGTGCCATGTGTCCTTGTCTATCAGGTTAGGTTGACGTCTAACGGATCTTAATTTATTTACAAGTGGCCAAAAGGATGATGGATATCTACAAAGAGAGACTTCACGCGAAAATCCTTCTATGTAATTTTTTTGTTTCTGCCTAGTGAGATATTTGAATTGATGTTTCGCGTCCAGCCATTTCTTTGCGTAGTCAGGCTCAAAGTTATGTTTACGACAGTCATTGAGTAAAAGTTTAAGAGAAACCTTGGTTTGGCGGCATTCGTCGTCAAACCAAGGTTTAGATGTATTACTTAATCTACGTAGATTCATCGTTTTGACCAAGCCAAGAGAGCGAGATTGTGAGATAATCCCTTCCATCAAGTTAGAGCAATCGGCATCGATATCGCCAGTTCGATCATTTCCCGGCTCCGCAAGCGTCATCGCCCGAGTAAAATCCTCCTGCTTATCGGCATTCCAAACTAATCTAAGCGTGGGACTATAGTGCGTCACCACGTTCAGTGTAGTAAGAAGGGGAATCTTTAAATTGATAATGATAGGAAAGTGATCGGAGAAGGTAATATCACAGGCAACTCGAAAATCAACAAACAGCTCAGAACCCACTTCATTCAACCACATCAAATCAATCACACTTCTTCCCATTACGCCACAGAACGTGATCTGCGCTGGGCGATCGCTCATCGAGCGTCCATTAATCAAAGTAAAATAATTTTCTTCCATTTTTGACACAAGTTCGACACCTCTCGGGTTAATGAAAGGATCAAGGGAGCTACGGGATGAGAACAGAAATTGGTTAATGTAGATGTCTTCGTCGAGCTGATTCATATCTCCAACTCGCGCATTAAAATCGCCTCCCACGAAAATTGGTTTACCTGACATTTGTTGTGACAAGTTGGTCAGCATATCAAAAAAGTCGCTCAATAATTCACAATTCGCAGGGTTAATATAGGCATTAACGACGACAATGTGTTTGCCCTCGATAAGGACCTGAACTGCGATCCAGTTTGGGTGTAAAATTAAAGAGTTACTTTGTAAACAAATATAGTGCGCGAGCAAAAGACCTCCGCTCGGTCTACCCGTCGTATAACTTCTCGTAGCGAAAGATTCGTAAATTTTCATTTTTGCGAATAAGTAATTGTCTTTCAAAGATTTCGTGTGCCAAGTCTCTGAGAGGCAAACAATTCTGTCAAAAGAAATATCACTCATATAATTAAAAATATTTTTCACACCATGCGTATTCCAGTAAAATAAGTTTATATCACAAAAAGAGTCATTTAAAAGTTGACACGGTGCGTTGCGTGATCTAGGCAACTCCAGAGGGGAACGTCCGGGTGGTGGTGGAAGTGGTGACTCCGCTGGCTCCTAGGACGAGTCCGAGAAGTGGTCACGCGTTTCTCTTCGTGTCATGAACGTGTCAATGCGTGGGGTACCATGTACCGTAGCATTGATGGGGGGAGAGGTCTCCCTTCTTCCCTTCTTCCCCTCGTCCCCCGCTCTCGGTGAGAGGAGGGGACGGCCCCTTTTGCGGTTTGTCTTCATGCGGTCTCTAGGAGGGGTAATCGGCTTACTGGAGGAACGTGTCGGCTGTCCTCGTTCAGCCACTTCGATGTTTTCGACTAACATAGGCTTTTCACCAGGTTGTGGGTGATTGAAAAATTTCTCCTCTATTTGGTCACGGAATAATAAGGTTCCGTCTATAATGACTCCGTCATCGCGGAGTTTTGGATTGAGGCCTAGGGATCGAAGCTGAGGTAGCATTTTGATTAATGCTTTCTTGTCTTCTCGTTGAGTAGGGGTTAGGTCATTTGAAATGAACAGACCAAGTTCTCTCAGCTGACGGGCGCTCTTGAACAGTACCCCCTTCCACTTGTTGTCCTTGAAGCATATCAGCACAGGCCTAGAGCCCTGTGTTTTGCCAACACGCCGTGTTGATAAGATTTGCTCGTTTGGAAAATCGATATTTATATTGCGAAAGATTTCAAATATGTGACCGCTAAGTATAGAATTAATATCTGGCGTATCTCTGAGACCAAATATCACCAGATTATTTAAGCGGTCAGAATTTTTCAGCTTATCGACTTCTCTTTGGAGGCTAGCTACAGTGGATTTCAGTGATTTGATATCATTGCTCAACAAATGAAACCGATTTTCGGAAAACTTTTCAGCGGTTCTAATCTCCTTTACGTCCTCCTTTGTCTCTTTTACATCTTTTTGTATGGCTTCCAGGATCTCACGAATATCTGGAGCACAACTTCCGTTCTTCGGACCTTCCTCGTTTGCCATAATCCCGAAAAAGAGAAGGGAAAAACACTTCACAGTATAATTGCTCGACGCACGTGTCTCTATCGAAAAGTACAAAACATACACCCGAACAACAAAAATTCGAGATATTGTCCGAATCTCAAATCAAAAATTTCACGTCGTCGGTCAGGGAAGCAAACCGAGGAAAAGCCAGTTACCGAAGACAATATCAAAAGATAAAAATTAACACAGAACGAATAAATATTCAGTGAGGTAGGACAGTGAGAAAATACGTCCGTTCACCACGGCAGACGGAACGGAACTGAATTTCGGGTAAAATAATTAATTATAATGTATTCTAAACTGCAAATGTTTTTAAGGGAACATGTAATTATTTCTTGCAGGCAAAGTTCTCAAAACATTTCCAAAGTCATCGTCTGAGGATATTTCAAAAATCATTGAAACGAGGGTTAAGAAGGCGAAGCAAAGGATAACCGACTAAGTTAATCGAAGAAATACGTTAAAAACTAGACAATATTAAAAAAAAAAAAAAAACAAGTATTGTACTGAAATAAAAGTGTGGAAGAGTTTTATTTGTAAAAGAAATAAAAGTTCGTTGAAGGTACAATTTTTTATAAAAAAAATGAAAATTTTGCAGTTTATAATAGATTATAATTAATTCTTTTAAGAATGCTTTTACAATACTCAAAATAGAAAATGTCAACGTTCTCTAAACGTTGAAAAACCGTCTTAGCAACATTTGTTATAATTTCTTCAAAGCCATTTTTCAATCCTGTCTGGGCGACATTTTGCAGTTTTCAAGTGTTTTTGTAAACGTTACAAGAACTTTTTATAATGTTTTGTAAACCATAATTACAATTAGTTCTAATTTTCCAAAGAGGAATTATAAACGTTAGTAATCTATATGGGTTACTGTAAATTATTTACTTATAATTTATTTATTGAAGTGGTGTAAAAGAAAAGGTAGTGAAACATAATAATGTGCTTTTTATAAACTAAACTTTTATTGAAAAATATACCAATATATTTTATTGAATAAAAACACTAACTACACTGAGAGTCATTTGATATGAATTCTTACTACAAGTAATACCAATCTTGGGACGTTAAAGAAGAAGAACAAATATCTAATTTTACTATATGTTTCACAGAAAAAATGTTTGAGTAACGCATGTGTTACTAATTTGTTGCACGTGAGCGATTAATGAGTTAACCTTAAGTTAACTTCATGCAATGCAATGTTTAGTGGGAAATTATAACTAAAAAAATTGTAATATCAATAAATTTGAGCCAACTAATTAATTAAATTTTGTTTAAATAATAATTTTGTAGAATTTGATACATGATGTGTATGAGTGGCGACATCTGTATGAGTGGCGTGACATTATGCAGTGAAACTGATGTATGTATTTTTGCCCGCCTAAATGGGCAGAAATGCTTTGTTCGCCACAAAGTGCATATCGTTCGTTTGACTACGCAATCTTGTGACTTGATTATATTTTGTTCGTTTGAATTATTAAATACTTTATAATATAGTGTTGTGCAGTATAGTTCATTCCGCCCAATAAACATAAGCAAAAGACTAAGAATATTACAAATTTTAAATGAAATAAAATTCAAATAACTGAAACAAAATATCGAAATTGCTTGGCGAGCCGCTTTTTCGGAAATTACAAAAATTTAACGTTTGCATTCAAAAGTTGAAAAGCGGCTCGTCAAGCAATTTCGATTTTTTGTTTCAGTTATTTGAATTTTATTTCATTTAAAATTATAATTTAAACAAAATTTAATTCATTAGTTGGCTCAAATTTATTGATATTACAACTTTTTTTTAGTTATAGTTTTGACTAAACCGAGTAATGATACAAAATATTAGGCATAAATACAGTTATACATACTTCTTAGTTTCATTAGTTCTAATAGTTTTCTTAGTTCCGATGAAAAATGAAAAACTTAGCGCGAACCATAAGCGTTTATATGTTACATTATATTGTTGTAGAGGTTAATACCAACTTCATATATATATATGGTTCGCGCCAAGTTTCTCATTTTTCTTCGGAATTAATGAAACTATCGGAATGAAACTAAGAAGTATGTATAACTGTATAACTAGCAGGATTAACAAGATTAACAAAATTAACGAAACTAACAAAATCTTATTTTTGCATGTTGTTTATATTATGTTGTTGTTGTAAATATTTTTTGATTACTTGTTTTTGTTAGGTTTTAGTTTCATAATTTTGGAGTTTAGTTTTCTAGATTTATTTCCCAAATTGAAGATTTTTCTGAATTTTAAAAATTGTTTTCAGATTTTGTTTAAATAAGGTCTGAATTACAACAAGATTTTACTTTAGATTCAATATTCGAATTCAGAAAGTCGAATATGTTTTAGACGTCATTGTTCTTTATTTTTTAGATTTTTTTGTACTTGGCCTTCACTTTTCAGTTTATCTGAATTTTTATGTTTTATATCAGTTTATTTTTTCATTAAATTATAAAAGAATGATGTATTTATCATTCATTTATATCACGGTCTCATATGCATTCCAAAAACTGTCAACACATTGTGTATAAGCTCATTAGATTCCATCATCGTCCTATTAACCTCCCATAAGCTCCTCATAAGCTTCCCATTAGCTTCACGTTAGCTTCCCATAAGCTTACCATCAACATGTCATAATTATTTTATAAACATCCCATAAACATTGCATACGCATTCTATAAGCACCTAAAGAATATCCCATAAGAATCCTATAAGCATATCATTACCATCCTACCCTGATAGAACATACCCTTTCATCCACGTTGATTCCACGCTGAATCAAGATTCGATAGTGGATTTCACATGGATTCAACGTTGATAAAAGGAAATGTTCTATTTGGGTATAAGTATCCCATAAACATCCCACAAGCTTCCCATAAGAATCCGATAAGCATCTAATAACCATCCCATAAACATGCTATAAGCTTATCATAAGCATCCCATAAGTATCACATTAGCGTCCCATAAGCTTTCCATAACGTCCCCATAAGCACCCTATAAGTATCCCATAAGCTTTCTATAAGTATCCCATAAGCATCCCATTAGTAATACACAAGCATCCCATACGCATCCCATAAGTATCCATAAGTATTCCATATGCATTCCGTTAGCCTCCTATAATGTTCCCATATGCAACCCATAAGCATGCTATGAGTATTCCATAAGCTTCCCATAGACATCCCATATGCATCTTATAAGCTTCCCATAAGTATCCCATAAGTAATTCATAAGCTTCCCATAACGTTCCTATAAGTATCCTATAAGCTTCCCATAAACTTTCTATAATGTTCTCATAAGCATTCCATAAGCATCCCATAAGCATCCAATAAACATCTCATAAGCATCCCATAGGCATCCCATAAGCATCCCATAAGCTTCCTATAAGCTTACTAATAGCTTCCCATAAGCTTCTTATAAGCTTCCCATAATTAACGAAAGTAATGTTTTGGCCGTACTAGGTCTTACTTGTAAAGAATTGGCCATAATTATGCCATAGTGGGCTCACAGATTCATAGCACTATCATATTATAACCATGTTAATATCAAGAGACACGGTAGTGTTTCCGGCCAAGTACAAAAAAAAATTGTTTTTTGTGCCGCCAGGACTACCGTGTGTCTCTTTTCAGAAACAAACAATTCCCGGTTTTTACATTAAAAAACAGTAATAAATAATTAAATTTTTGTTGTTTACTTTGTGTCATTGTATAGCCTCCAAGGAGTAGATGAGAATAAAAAAAATTTCTTTGATTTTGGTCCATTAGTTGCTGAGATATGGAGGCTCAAAAATCGACGTTTTTTGGCATACGTCGTTTTCTTCTTCTTCTTCTTATTTTTCTCCAGCCTAAGGTCGAATCAATGTTTGAATACGTTTATTGTTAATGAACGTGTTCAATCTTTTGCTTTAAAAGGTATTATTATACAACAAATTGTAACATAATTATGATTTAGATACCATAACAGCTTATCCATGAGCCTTTTAAGGCATAGTTATGGCCAAGTAGTTAATAGTTGCCACTTCTTTACAAACTACGACCTAGTAAGGTGAAAATTAGGCCCAAACTTTAATAAAGTAACTTATGGGAAGCTAATGGGAAGCTTATGGAAGGCTTATGGGATACTTATGAGAAGGTTATGAGAAGCTTATGGGAATCTTATGGGATGCTTATGGGAAGCTTATGGGAAGCTTATGAGAAGCTTATGGGAAGCTCATGGGATGCTTATGGGATGCTTATAAGATGCTTATGGGAATTATATGACTTGTATAGGGGATGCGTATGGGATGCATATTGGATGCATATGAGATGAATATGGGATATTCAACCTTTCAAAAATTTATGTAGAGAGTATGAAACTCATATTGAACGTTAAGGTAAACGAATTATAAATAATTTAATCCTTTATAAGTTATTGAAAAAGTGAACATATATAAAACCAAAAATTCAGATAAACTGAAAAGTAAAGGCCAAGTACAAAAACAGTCTAAAAATAAAAAGCAATGACGGTTCAAACATATTAAACGTACCCAGTTCAAAAAATAAAATTTATATTTACTTCTAATTTTAATTCAAACTTTATTTTAATAAAATTAGAATATGAACTTTGATACAGTTATTTTTTGAACTGGGTAGAAGAAGAAGAAGAAGAAGAAGAAGAAGCAAACGACTTTTCTTAATTTGCGCTAAAAGTGGCGACTTTTGGATGTTAATATCTCGCGAACGGATGGACCAATTTGAAATTCGTATGTTTTATTATCTTCAGGTCGGTGATGGCAACAATGTTATAGCAAAAAGTTGGAATTTTACTGCTGTTGTTGCTTTTTTTGTATGTTGAAAAACGGCATTTTTTCGTATCTGAAAAGAGCGGTAGAGCTGGCTGCACAAAAACGATCGTTTTTTTGTACTTGGCCAGAGACACTACCGTGTCTCTTGATATTAATTGCATTATTCAATGATATATTGAAAAAAATGGAAATATGAACTATTTTTTTATCATATCATCTAGTATGTTGCATTTGAAAAAAGTCTTTATTTAACCAGAATAAAGTAAAAGGCTATCAGTAAAAGCTCTTCTACGGAACCTTCTTCTACGGAACTTCTCCTTTACCATCCTTTACGGAACGAATCTTGTCACGCTTACGGAACCGACTCTCCCTCAATTCCTTCTCCCACTTTCTTACATACATTAGTTCTATAACCTCAATTATTGTGGCGCGAAATTCACATTTAAATGTCATGTACGGTAAATATTACCATAAAAATGATAAATAAATAAACAATGACTATTATTTAAGCAAAAAGTGATGAATTAACGAAAAAAATGTTATATAATATTATATGTTATGTATCTTATAAGAGAAGGAGACAATGAATACAACTACATATAATTAATATCAGTCTAATTGAAAAATAGTTAACTTGTACTGAAGTACATTGGGCAACGAACATTTGCAGACTGGTTCACACACCATGCCACCTGTCTTTGACATGTCTTTAATTTCTTCACGATTAACATCAATCACAATTTTGTCATTCCTAGGCCTTAATTGATCTATATGTCGTTTCCAGTAGTGATCATCACTCGCTTTCACTGTATATGTAACTGGGTCTAGTTTATCTATAATTTCTGTATTTTTCCCACTCATTTCGCATATAATCTTTCGCTACTACTTTATCCTCCCTCTCAAAATTTAAGTTACGATTACCATGGAAGAATCTTTTTTGTTGCTCTAATTTCGCGGAAACTCTATTTCTAACGTTTTCTGTTACTATACATAATCTAGTTCTAAGCGGCCACATTGAAGTTCAGCCGGACTTACACCAGTTGTACAGTGCGGTGATGATCGCCAGTGAGATAAGTATGTTGCTAATGCGTCTGCTTTATTACTATTTATACACAATAATTTAAATTTCGCCTTAAAGGTCTTTACCGAATTTTTGGCAGTCCCGTTTGACGCTGGATGATATGGTGCTGTTAAAATGTAATTAATACCATTGTTACTCATGAATTCTCCAATTTGTTTTAAGGTAAACATTGGTCCATTGTCAGTTACAACATTAATACCCCAGATACAAAAATACTCTTTAAAAGCTTTAATCGTTAAATCCGCGGTAATATTATTCATACATTTCACGTCGATCCATTTTGAATATGCATCTACAATTATTAATAACATTTTACCGTCAACTGGACCAAGGAAGTCAGCATGACGTCGCTGGCTTGGCTCGTCTGGATAACTCCAGGCCATCAAATATATGACCTTGCCAGCGCCTTTATCCTGACGATTCTCATGTGACACTTATGCAATTCTTCTTGCATCTCTTTTCTAAACTTTGCGGCATGACTAGACGATAACTCCACATTATACAATCGTTTTCTAAATATAATTCCGCGGATCTGTTTGCAAGTGGAGCTAAAATTTTGCTTTTCTTTTCACACCATCCATTCAGAATATTTTCCTTAACTTGGAAATCTTGACAAACAGTCCGCACCGTAGTTAATGCGACCTTTAATGAATTTAATCTCATAATCATAGAACGATAGTAAGACGCTCCAACGTCGGTTAATCTTATTTTGAGGGTTAATGGTAATCTTATAGTCACCACAGATTCTGACTTGGCCATTCGATTTCAGTACTGGTACTATTGGTGTAGCCCATTAGCTACTTTCAACTGGACTCAACACACCATCTTCGATTAACCTATCAATTTCTTTATTATTTATATTCAATTTTATTAAAATAAAAAATATAAATTTTATAATTTTATCTCACAAAGCAAAAGGTTCTGGTCTAGGCTTCTAAAAAATGGGTTTTGCGTTTTCTTTTAATTGTAACTTAAATGTTCCCTTATTGTATTTATCCAGATCATTATCAAAAACAGTGTCAAATTCTGTTAAAATCTGATTTACGTTATCGACCTCATTAATATTTGCTACGATTTCTCGTTTTCCTCCCGGTAATTTCAACTTCGTAAACCAGTCACGACCAACAATGGGACAAGATTTTCCGGGGAAAACAAATAATTCTAAACTGTTCTTATTCTTATTGCTTTGCATATCAACACGAATTATTCCCACGGGCAATATTGGGTCAACGGTTCAAATTTTAAATCATCTGTCCGTTGGAATCATCTTTTTCAAATTTCACTTTATCCTTATCCATTCTTAGTTTTATTTAAATCGGCTTTTCGTTACAACACATTTGTTCGTCAGCAATCTGAAAGAGTGAATTGAATCTATCTGTCAGATCGTCAATATCATCTTCTTTTAAAGAATTCTGTTTATCAGAACTATCGTCTTTCGATTTTTTATTATTTTTCTTTTTATTTTTTTTTTTTTTTTTTTTTTTTTTTTTTTTTTTTTTT
>JABFPJ010006726.1:0-10618 GCA_022817425.1 Gryon sp. ZL-2020
TGCCCTACCTGGGCCATCCTTGGCCCTTACAGGGCCGCCATTTTTCAAAAAAAAAAAAAATAATGTCTCACGAAATGCAATTTGGGCCCCAATCGGGCCCCAATCAGCCCACCATCAATCTGGTATTAATCAGGCAAACCACATCAGGGCCACATCTGAAACATGGCATGCCCAATTCCATTTCTACTAGGGTTATTATATATATATATATAAAAGATCCATATATATATATATATATGCAAGTATATATGGTCAATATAATACAATATACTAGTAATATATTTTTAATATATTTTTCATATATTATTAAAAGTATATGATTTTTCAAAAAATTATATAATTTTCAATATACAGTGCAATATATATTGGGAGTGTATTCGCGCTTTACCATTGTAATTCATATATGGTCCATGTGTGGTCCATATATGATTAATACATTGCCAATACATGGTTAATGGGGACTCAATATATACTCAATTTATAATAAATATATGGTCCATATATGGTCTATGTATGGTTTATATATGCTCAATATATGCTCAAAATATGTTAAATGTTTGGTCTATATATGGTCAATATATGGTCCGTGTATGATCCACATATGATCGATATATGGTTAATATACGGTCCATATATGGAAATATGCAAATATGTGGATTATTATATCAAATATATATGGAAGTATATATAACATTTTCAATCTATTTTTCATATATTAACAGTATGATTTGTAAAAAGTAATATATTAACAATATATGGACAATATAAGATCCTTTTTATTAGAGCAGATATATACATTCTGACTTAGGGACGTGATTGTATAAACTAAATGACGAAATTGTTGAAAACGTAATCAGAAGGGAAAAAATGTTTAGTTATTTAAAGTACATATCTGGGTTGATGTCTCATAAAATAGGCAATTTACGATTAGTAAAGGGCCTAGGAAAAGTAGAACGATGAATTGCAAAGTGCAGCAATGAATCAGATCTCAGCGGCGGTAAAGTTAGCAACAATGCGGACGCCCCTTTCGCCTTGGAGCGGCTCACGACAAACCAAGGCTGACAGCAAACGCCTGCCTTTCTCCGCGAAACGTTATCTAAACAACAATCGCCACTTCTGTGCCTTTCTACCCCGTTTACAAACCGCGAGCTACCGCGAAGTCAAGCCATAACCGGATCTGTGACAATAGTTAGCTCGATCGATGTCTTTGTCATTAATTGATACGTGTAAGTGAGCGATTTGAGATGAAACGTGAGTTTTGCAAAATGTTATGTGTCAATTCATACAAATCGACATTCAAAAAGTTTTAAAGTTTAACTGATCCAATGAGATAAATGATTATATTTTCAAAAAATTGTTTTGAAAAAAACTTTGACATTATCTGCAGTAAAGAAAGTCGATGTTATTGATTCTCGATGAAAAAGAAAATTAAAATGCATAATTTATGCGATATTTTTGTGCAAATGTCTTATGCCAGAGACAACATTGTTAGACAAACGATAAATTACAATTATATACTAGATCAATCATTAAATGTTTTGCGGTCGCGACGCAATGACTAAGGACAATATTTCTAACTATAATTAATGACCGAGACTAGATTAATAGTATAGATATAATAAACACCTATAATCAAATTGTCTCATAATTCATGATTTTTTGTTAGCCTCATTGAAGATTGTAATCAAAACAATTTTACAGCAGGAATGGCGCATTTTCCAATTAACCGGAGATATCTATTGATTCGAGAATCCTAACACGAAATAGCTACGTGCAAGCCCTTTAGCAGATTCCCCGAATATTGCTATTATCCGTGGATGTGATTGAAATTCCCATGCCTGGCCTATCAAAGGGCCTACATTAAATACGTATTAATTGCGATGTAATTACAATTCAGTGCCCCGAAGCAGCAACGATTAATGAATTATTATAAAATATCGACAGCCAAGTGAATTGCAATCGGCCATAGTGTTTCAAATGTGGCGCTGGTGTGGTTTGCCTGAGTTAAACCAGATTATTGGTTGCCTTATTGGGGCCAAAATAGGATTATGTGAGATATTTTTTAATTTTTTTGAAAAATGGCAGCCCTGTAAGGGCTAAGGATGGCCTTGGTAGAAAATCCTAATTTTTAAATCAGGTGTTGACATGGCCAAGATCGGGAATGCCATATAATGGGATTCCCCACCTGGGCCTGGTATGAGCCAAAATTGGTTGCCGCATATGGGTGGTCTCGTTCGGATCCGACCTGGTAACCATTCCATAGCCACATCAAAAAACGTGCAATAGATTCGGATCATTCTACCAAAGAATGGCTTGAATGGGTTTCATGACTAAAAAAAAATATGGATTTTGTTTAATTACGAAAGTCTTTTTGTAAACAAACCTAGTCCGAGATAACACCTTAATTTGCGATTTAAACCAGATTAATGGTTGCCTAATTGGGGCCTGATTGGGGTCAGAATATAATTATGCGAGTTATTTGTTAATTTGTTTGAAAAATGGCAGCCATGTAAGGACCAAGGATGGTAGAGGACATCTTGACTTTCAAACCGGGTATTGATATGGCCAAAGTCGGGAATTCCATATAATGGGATTCTTGATCTGGGCCTGATCTGGACCAAAATTGGTTGATATTGATCACATCATGGTTGACACATGGTCAGCCTCACGGGGCCATGACCTGGCAACCATGCGATTGCCACAGTTTGACCATGCATAATCGAAAACAGATTAATGGTTGCCTGATTAGGGCTTAATTGGGGCTAGAATATAAATACACGAAACATTTTTCAATTTGTTTAAAAAATGGCGGCCCTCTAATGGCCAAGAATGGCCGAGAGTATCATGACTTTCAAACCGGGTATTGATAAGGCCAAAGTCGGAAATTCCATATAATGGCATCCCTAGGCCAGATTTGCACCAAAACTACTTGCCATCAAATCTAAAAGCTTTGTTCATTCATTATAAGGAAACCACATCCTTTCCCGATCAGGCACCGATATGGTTTCCTAATTTGACTTCATTTTCAATGAATTTGCCCGTTCCGGCCATCCATATGAATGCCTTACTATACATCCATGTACAGCGCCACACCTGGAAAACAGATCAGGGCCCAACTAGGGTAGTATGGTTTCCATACTGGGCCCACAATTCCACCCGATTTCAATTTCTACCAGGGTAATGTTGGTATCGATGATGTGTCTTCGGAGGTTCGATATGATTGTGCGATAGCGCGGCAGTAATTGACGATCATTTCGAATGTATGTACACGGAAGAAGTTCTCTCTGGTAATCCTATCGCCGATGCGGAGTAATAAGTGGGTGGCAATGTTCCATGCAATCTTAATGTTCATCGAATGTCCAAGAAGAGCGAGGTATGATAGTCGTTACAACTGCCGCAAAGTCTCGCGTTGACTCTCCGCAGCTGCTTATCAAAATCAAAAAATTGTAATACGATATAAAGCATATTCCCTTGCGGCTCATTATCCTAAGCTTATCGGCAAGTTTTTAACGCCGAAAAAAGCGCCGAGGAACCAGAACGATTCTCAAGATGTGCGCAAAGATATAACGGGATCTGCTTATTTATCGCGACAGATGAAAATATTTCAACGCCAGCTTTTCAGTCCTTTTTTGCGTTTTTCTTTTATTAATAGTTTGCTTTTTTCTTTTTTTCTTTTCTTTTTTTTGGTTTTTTCTTGCTTCGTGGCAATTTATGTTTTCAGGTTAGGGCCCCGATAAACACCGACGATTCAAGATAAAAATTGATATGAAACAGTTTCAGGTATTTTACCTGATGCTAAATGCTGACAGAAGGTTGAAATTCAATGTTTATCTGCGATAATTCTCGTTCATTTAAATTGAAAGAATTTTATTATTAATTTAAGCACTGATAAAATAAGTTTTGCTCTTTTTATTTTAAATAAATAAGAAAATGTTTTAAAATCAAATCAATCACTTTTGTTGATTATATTTTTAATCTTAGAAATTTTAAATGATTAAAGAAAATTCTGTAAATTTTAAGCAGAATTTTATTATGATAAATTAAAAAAAAGTAATGTCTTGTTCGTTCAAATTTTTCGAAAATTGAATTAGTAAATTTCACTTATTTTTTGAATGACTTTTTTACGTTATTTATATTTATATAAAAAATATATAAAACAATATAAAAATTATATATAAAATATAAAAAATATAATTTTATATTGTACATATATTGTTATAATTGAATATTGTGCATATTCGCTTTTTTGAAAAAAAAAAAAAATTTGTATGCACACCAGAGAAGTAAATTTTTACATATTTCAAATGTAAAGTGAAGATTACAGAATGAAATAACTTGTACATAATGTTCTTCGAAAACAATTTCTCAACGCGAATCGCTTGTCAACCAATTAGAAGCTTCAATTCTCTCCGAGCATAATTGACTCGTATTATTTGAAGATTTCCTTTCTGTCTATTGTTTTCACTGAAAATTGTTAGTCTATAAAGATGATTAATGAATTTCAACGAATTTGCATACAAATGCCGTGTCGTTAATTAAAACAACGTATTCCGAGCCACAACGAAATTTCGTCATCCATTCAAGTAAATTGTCCTCGTCTGAGGCATGATTTCAAAGTTTGATGCTGCAAATAGTCGTTCGCAATACTCGCCAACTTAGTTCGCGAGTATTTCTTCACGCTAAAGTTGTATACAAAATGAACGTATTGTCCGATTGAATTAGTTTGTATATTCATCGGCGCCAGTTTGAGGAAGCAATTTGATTAGAAAGCTTAAAGTGTTTGTCGCGTTAACAAGTGGAATTTTGCATTTGACATATTGAAAGAGCGCGCTGAAATGCTTGTCACGTCAATGCCTTCGAACTCGCGTGGTCATCTTCGAGGAGTGTCAACAAGATGATGCAGTCGTTAAAAAATGTGACCTTCGCGTCTGCCGCGCAATGGTCCTGAGTGTTTGCGCGTCGCTCGTATCGCATAACTGATCGTAAATGCAAAAAGTGCATGATTTAACACATTTGAATGTAATTACATCATTCGAACAAATGCATTCCTTTGTCTTATTGCAATGCATTTGTTTATTAGAATACCTTGGTCTGATATATGCCAGGCAATTTATTTTTTATTTTGCAAGAAATTATTCTAAAAAGCTTGTTAAACTATAACTTTTTGGTTTCCGAATTTTAACAATTTTGATTATTTTGTATTTGACCTGAACAGTAGTTTTCTTACATTTAAACGCTAAAATTTTATGTGTACAAACATTTTTATCTTCGTCGAAGATGCAAATTATTGTTGAAAACTACTTGTTTTCAATAATAATTAAAAATATTAATAAAAAAATGTTAGTTTAAAGTAAAAATAAAAATAATAATTTAAATTTAAAATTTTTTAATTAAAAAATTTTTATTAAAATAAAATAAATAATAAAAAACAACTAATTTGCTAAAATATTTGCATTGAATATTTAACTTGCTAAATGTAGTGTTTTTTTTTAATAACGTAATTATTATTATATTTTTTACATTTTTTATATATGAAGAATTTATATTTGAAACATTGATACCCGTAGGGAGAAAAATATATTTTGAAATACGTCCAGAAATAAATGTGAGATATATACAACATATTTTCTGCAAAAAGTTATATATTTCATATACATTTACATATATTTGTAATATAGGGGTCATTCCATATGAAAGTTAGAGGTGAAAATTAATGTAAAATAGTTTTTTTTATGATTTCATATCGAAAATAAATCGACACATATTTTGGCGTTTTTCATTTTGACAAGTATTTTTTGAGTTATGATTTTTTTTAAATTATGAGCATAAAATGATAAAATGTTAAATTATGAATAAAACATATCTGTAGTTAAAAGGCAAAAACAGGTAACTCCATTTTTTGTACTTTTTAAATATGTAGCTTAATTTTGAATTTATGCTTATAATTACATCAAATCCATCTGAGGATTGTCTTTCGAATACGTCAAAAAAAAGTAATTTACAAAAACATGTATTTTTTCAAAACTCCTTAATTGATATTTAATACATTTAAACTCAAATTTTTTGACAAAAATGAAATGGAGTTACCTGTTTTTGCCTTTTAACCATTGATATTTTAACAGCTAGTATCACAATTAAACAAAATGTCGTAGTAAGCATTTTCAGCATAGTAAGAAGCAAAAAAACACATTTAAATCTATATTGTAAAACGTTTCTTTTGTGCGAAAACCCTTACGATGGAAAAAATCAAAAGATATTTGGTATATATTTTGAAAATATATACAAAAATATCTAACTTTTTGCCGCTTAAATATTTGCACAAATATATTTTATTCTATTTGTATAATCTCTAATATATTTTCGTATATTTTTTCACACATATTTTCACAAAACATTTTAACAAATATATTTGAATATAACTTTTTGCCGAAAATATATTTGATCTATTTTTTATATATTTTGAAATATATTTTCTTCCGTTCGAGAAGGCTTGTTTCAACAGTGAAGAAATCTATTTTCCATCATTAAAAGTATATTACGCTCATTATGAAATAAATGAACGCATTTTTCAACAACTTTTCAAAAGTAACATCAGTTAATTGAACGCGATATCTGTGTAATTGAAAATGATATGATGATAATATTTTGCCTTGGCGATAACACTTTCCTCTTTGCAACAGTTTACTATCACTTTATGCCGATCCAAAATCAGATAAGAAAATGGGATCTGATAGTAGTAAATTAATATTTACGGATGATGCGTAACATAAATTTCAATTTAAATTCATTGTGGAAATTATTCACAGGGCGAGAGCTAATGGAATTTACTTTGATCTCAGTCAATAGTACGAGTGCGAGTGCGAGAGCAAATTGTGAAGAGCAATGCGCACTGATAATGCCGTTGATATTTAATGACGCAGCAGATACAAAAAGGCTTTTTCTACGGAAATTAATTGAAACAAATCAAAGTGTATTTTATTTTCATTAAGGCCGGCAGAAAAAATGCTCCTTTTTTGTTGTCCATGCGCTACGAATTATTCGCGAATGCGCCAAATTAAAAGGACGTCTAAATGAAAAGCTTGACGCATCGGTTTATTTATCGTATTTATCGTACGCGGCGTTTTATAATGTTTTTGTAGCACCGGTGTAATTAAACATGCTAAAAACATGCACCGACAACTTTGTAATTAACATAATGCTCGCGAAATGCCGAACGGTGTCATGAATTATTAGGTCTTTTTTCCGGAACTTTGGAATAATTACACGGGTGTAGTAAACACGTCTTTTTGGCCCTGAAGTGTGGGATGAAAGTGGTGGTTTTAGGGAAAGAAAAGAAGGTTTTGATGCTTTTTTAAAAGAAAATATTATTGTTCGTAAGAAGAGAAATATTGACTTGAAATAATTTTTATTTAAATTTCAAATTGCATTTTGCAAATTGCAAATCTCCAATTTCACATTCCCAATATCAAATTTCCAATGTCAAATTTCACATTTCAAAATTCAAATTTCAAATTTCAAACTTCATATTTCAAATTTCAAATTTCAAATTTCAAATTTCAAATTTCAAATTTCAAATTTCAAATTTCAAATTTCAAATTTCAAATTTCAAATTTCAAATTTCAAATTTCAAATTTCAAAATTCAAATTTCAAATTTCAAATTTCAAATTTCAAATTTCCAATGTCAAATTCAAATTTCCAATTTCAAATTTCCGATGTCAAATTTCAAATTTCTAATGTCAAATTTCGCATTTTAAATTTCAAATTGAATTCCACAAATTTCAAATTTTCAATTTCCAATGTCAAATCCCCAATCTCAAACTTCAAATCTCCAATTTCAAATTTCTAAACTCCAATTTCAAATTTCTAACCTCAAATTTCTAACTTCAAATGTCCAATGTCGAATTTCGCATTTCAAATTTTAAATTTCCAATTTCAAATTTCTAATTTCCACTGTAAAATTTCCCATTTTAAATTTCAAATTGCATTTCGCAAATTTCAAATTTCCAATCTGTAATGTGAAATTTCAAATTTCCAATCTCCATTGTCAAATTTTGAGTTTCCACTATCAAATTTCGCATTTCAAATTTCAAATTGCGTTTCGAAAATTTTCAATTTCCAATGTCAACTTTCGCAAATTTCAAATTGCAAATTACATTTCACAAATTCTAAATTGTAAGTTGCACTTTGCACATTTTTAATTCCCAATGTCAAATAGCATTTCGCAAATTTTCAATTTCCAATGTCAAACTTCGCATTTCAAATTTCAAATTGCATTTCGCAAATTTCAAATGTCTAATATTCAATGTCACCTTTCAGATGTCTAATTTCCAATATCAAATTTAAATTTCAAAGTGAAATAAAAAATATCTCTCTAATTGCATAATATCCCTGGGAAAACAAAAAATATATTGCAAATATATTATAAATATTGACAATATATATTCATCTTGCCAAAAAGATAAATTTTCAGCATTTTATTTATTCCGAAAATATTAAAAATATATTCATAATATATGAATAACATATTATATATTCGCAATATATTTTTCATTTTTCCAGGAATACTACTTTCTTCTGCCACTATTTTCATTTTAACCACTGTTTCATAATAAAAAAACTGATTTACGAAAAATCTCGCGAAATAACATTTTCTATTTAATTGACTTGCTCATAATGAAACACATAAAAATATCATTTGTAGTAATAACAGAGATGATTATTACATTAAATGAAGATAAATTGTTTGCGAAAGTGGCACTTGTATTATAAATTACGGATCAAATACAATGGGTTATGAAAAATTATAAGTTTCTATTAAAACATCGATACAAAAGATACACATCGCAAATCTTAATAAATATCTGATAGAGACGTTATCTGGGAATCTAAAGTAAGGACGATTTATGAAGACGCAAATTTTAATCAGACTTTCGATGTCTATCGCGATTGTAAATGTGAACAATTTACCGATCTCTTAGGCTTAAGTACTCACCATTTATTTCCAATGACTTAATTTTAATTTTGCACAATATTATAAATCATTTTCAATAATATATTACTCTTTGTTCTGCAATATAAAAATCATCATTATTAAAAAAAAAAAAAATAATAAAGTACTTAAAAATTGTTGTAAGTACAATGATGTTATTTGATAAGTTAATTTATAGACTCAACTAGTAATTAAGAAGAATAATAATACATATAAGTTGTTCTTAATTTCTATTAATTTGATATTAAGTTAAATTTAATCGCCAGCACGAGTCTTATTATATTGCAAACATTGTATTTAAAGTAAAAAAAAAACGCATTACTTCTACAAACGATTTTGCGATAATAAAATGGCAATAAAGCATAACGACTGTTTCTAAATGGCGAAGAAGAAAAATTGCAGACCTAACGTGGCGCATTTGAGACAACTGCCTCATTCGGTTCGTTTCACGATAATAGCTTTGCGTAAATGGACGAAACTCATTCGAGTATCTTTTTTCTTTTTTCTTTTCTTTCTCTCTTCTTCTTCTTTTTCCTTTTTCGTTTTGCAGGCGAAAATGTACAACGATGACTTGGGCAATACAAGTTTGAAATCGCGTAAGTATCGGCGTTAAACGCGAATTCACTGCGAAATCACAAAGAGCGTGGGTGTATTAAATGCACCGAAGATATCGCTTTTGACTTCTCGCTTTGTCTCTTTCTCTTTCTCTCTCTTTTGCGCAGATTTGCAGCTGTTGCCAACACCTGTCGTATCCGCCCTTTTCGCACCTATGAAAATAACGCCTTCGCTAACGTTAATCATCAACCTAAAAGACGTCCAGCGAAAATTTCGCACAGATAAGAACGGATCTGGAATTTCCTTCCAAACAAAGAGCGAACAAACAAAACCCGCATCTTGACACACGAGCGCCGCGTCGGAATGATTTATAAGCCAAGTGTTTTCGATGCTTCAACTTTGGAATTTCGTTTATTTAGACATTTCGTGTCAGAAATGAAAGGAACATATTGTATAAATTTGCGTCGAAATTCGGACAAAAAGAGTATGCATCATTCGTGAGACTTTGTGTATTATTATTGTAACAAGTAAGACATAGATTTAAGAAAATAGTTTAAATTTTGAATTTGCAAAAAAAGTAAGAAAATGTATGTGCATTTAAAAAAAAACTAAAATTTGAACTTAAGTGTATTTTTGAATTAAAATGTTCCTCATAGATGGAAAATATATAAACAAAAGATAAATTTAAGTGTGATTTTTTGAGTTTTTTATATGAAAATTGTAAATTTTATATACATATATATTTTTAATATATTTTTATTATATATATTAAGTATATATTTTTTCTTTATTTTGTATATATATTTTTTGAAATAAATATATATAAATATATTATATATGAAATATATCTAAAATATACAATTTTGTCTACATTCTGATTGAATTTTGAATTGCAAAATAATTCAAACTACAATTTAGGGAAAAATATATGGTCAATCTATGAACCATCTCTCTAAATTTGAAAAAGTGAAAATTCACTTTTTTTGGGTGCATATTCACTTTTTTCAAAAGTTATAGTTCGTGTTCTCTGAAAAAGTGAATATTCACTTATTGAAAAAGTCAGAAAAATAACT
>JABFPJ010006727.1:0-10617 GCA_022817425.1 Gryon sp. ZL-2020
AAAATTAAGAAAACTAAGAAAAAGTTACTAAAATACGAAAAGTAAGAAAACGAACAAAATTAACAAAACTAACTAAAAAATGAAAACTATGTAAAACTAATTAAAATAAGAAAACTAAGAAAATTAATAAAATGAAGAAAACTAAGAAAATTAACAAAATCAAGAAAACTAAAAAAAAGTAACTAAAATAAGAAAAGTAAGAAAACTAAAAAGATTAACTAAGATAAGAAACTAAGAAAGTTAATAAAACTAACTTAAATAAGAAAATTAGAAAAAATAAATTTAATTAACTAAAAATTAAATTTATTTACTCATATTTTTAATATTGTGATTTAAATCGGATTTAAATCTGATTTCAATAAAAAAAAATCGATTTTTTTGATTTTTCGAAAAAAATCGTGATTTTTATCAACCCTACAAACAACACTTCTCTCTTTTTTTATTTCACAGGAATTTATACAAATTAGAAAAATCGTTTGTCCAAGCAGAACCCAAAAAGTTGGCCGAAAATGTACGCAAGAAATTGGAATCCTTTCGGGAACATTTGCCTTTGATTATGCGATTGGGAAATACTGGAATGAAAGCCCGACACTGGGAACAAGTGTCGGAAATAGTGAACTTTCCGATAAAGCCTGACGCGGAATTAACGTTAAATAAAATTTTGTCGTTACATTTAGAAGAATACATTTCACAGTTTGACGTCGTGGCTGAGGCTGCGGCTAAAGAAACGGCCCTCGAAAAAGCCATCAACAGAATTGCAAAAGAATGGCTTGATATGTATTTCACGGTGAATCCTTATAAGGATACCAGAACATACGTTATTGCAAATGTGGATGATATTCAGTTGATGTTAGATGATCATATGACGAAGGTGATGACGATGAAAAATTCGCCTTACATTGAGCCATTTAGAGATCAAATTTCGTATGTTTAATTGTTGGTTCATTTTTGTTATTCATATACAATACAACAATATACTGCAAAAAGTACAATTATTTTTGCAGAAAGTGGGAAAGAAAGTTACGTTTGTTGCATGATATTCTTGAATACTGGTTGAGTGTGCAGAGTATTTGGATGTATTTAGAGCCGATTTTCACATCACCGGATATTCAGCAACAAATGCCGGAGGAGGGTCGACGCTTTTCGACTGTGGATAAAATTTGGCGAGACATAATGAAAAAAGTTCACGCCGATCCATCGGTTATGGCTGTCTTGGATATCGTAATGATGTTGGAAAGACTGAAAAAAAGTCACGGCCTTTTGGATCTCATTCAAAAAGGACTGAACGATTATCTGGAGAAAAAGCGACTCTATTTTCCGCGATTTTTCTTTCTGTCCAACGACGAATTGCTCGAAATTTTATCGGAAACCAAAGATCCAACAAGGTATAGTTTTATATTTTATACATTAAAAATGGAAATAAAATTAAAAAGTTGTAAAATAACAAATAACATACAAAAAAGGCATATTTAAGATTCAAATGTACTGAAATTGAGACAATTTAACATTTATTTATTTGTTCAACAACATTTCATATTTGTTTCAAAACGTGAAACATTACCCTTTCTTTATCGTGATTACAAGAGAACAAACTTAAGTTATTTAAACTTGCTAAAAATATGCAAATCATTAGAGTACAACCGCATTTGAAAAAATGCTTCGAGGGTATTGCAAAATTGAACTTTGATTCTGACCTTGATATCCACGCAATGAGATCAAGTGAAGACGAAATAGTGGAGCTGGTGGATGTTATATCGACGAAACTTGCAAGAGGTCAAGTAGAAAAATGGCTCGTTAAATTGGAAAGTGATATGAGAAAAAGTATCCATAACAAAGTACTTGGTGCAATTGATGCTTATCCAACTAAGCAACGGACCAATTGGGTGCTTGAGTGGCCAGGTCAAACGGTTTTATGCGCCGGTGGGTCTTTCAAAGCTATTTTTACATCGAAAAATATATCAAATTAAATATTCATTTCAAATACAGCACATATTTATCATCAAACAATTTTGAACGGATGTGCAAATTTGAAATCAATAATATGTTTGTATTATTTCAGGTCAGTTGTATTGGACTCAAGAAATCGAACAGGCAATGTTGGACGGAATCAATGGTTTAAAGTCATATCTAGATTTATGCCAAAAGCAATTGAATGATATAATATTACTGATCCGTGGAAAATTATCGAAACAGAATCGTAATACGTTGGGCAAGTACTTCTAAAAGCTTATAAAGTATTGAAATAAAGATATTGAAATAAAGAGAAAAATGAACAAATAAAATGAGACTCTCTTACAGAGGCTTTGGTTACACTCGACGTTCACGGCAAGGATGTTCTTACGGATTTATGGAAGAACGGCGTTGTTAAGAATAATGATTTCAATTGGCTTTGCCAACTTCGATATTATTGGAAAGTACGTTTTCATACCATACTTTTTATTTACATACAATTTAATTACATACATGTAGGGTTGAGATGATTTAAATCAAAAGATTTAAATCATTGATTTGAATCGCGATTTAAATGAAATGATTTTTTTGAAAAAAAATCAATGATTTTAATGAAAAAGTATTTTATTTACAAAAAATCAAACATTTTTTTGACCTACAATTAAAACTATGCAATAACCTATGATTGAAATCATTTTAAAAAAGTGACAATTATTTATATAGCAAATTATTAATTGATTTTTTTATTTATTTTATTAATTGATACAAGTCACGAAAAATCAGTTGTTCAAAAAAGCAAATTGCGAGAAGAACTTTGTTAAAGTGATTCTTCAGCTATGTAAGAGCAAAAAGGATAGAGCTAATGATGACTCCATTAGTGGAAGAGAGAAGCAGTGAATTCGATTGAAGAATCACCTTAATGAAAGTTCAAATATATCGATATCAAAGTTGAAGATCAAAACTGAAGATTTAATTGAAGAAGATTAAGAAAATTAGTAATAAAAAAAATAATAATAAAATAAGAAAAATAAGAAAACTAATAAAATTAAAAAAATTAAGATAACTGTGAACAGAAAACTGTGAACACTAAATAATACAAGAAAAATAATAAAAGTAAGAAAATTACAAACAAACTCAAATAAGAAAAGGAAGAAAGCTAATAAAATAATCAAATTAATAAAACTAAGAAAAGAAAGAATGTGAAACTAATTAAAATAATAAAATTAAGAAAATTAACAAAATTAAGACAACTAAGAAAATTAACAAAAATAATAAAATTGACAAAACTAAGAAAATTAAGAAAACTAAGAAAAAGTTGCTAAAATACGAAAAGTAAGAAAACGAACAAAATTAACAAAGCTAACTAAAAAATGAAAACTATGTAAAACTAATTAAAATAAGAAAACTAAGAAAATTAACAAAATTAACAAAACTAAGAAAATTAACAAAATCAAGAAAACTAAAAAAATGTAACTAAAATAATAAAAGTAAGAAAACTAACAAGACTAACTAAGATAAGAAACTAAGAAAATTAAGAAAACTAAGAAAAAGTTACTAAAATACGAAAAGTAAGAAAACGAACAAAATTAACAAAACTAACTAAAAAATGAAAACTATGTAAAACTAATTAAAATAAGAAAATTAAGAAAATTAACAAAATCAGGAAAACTAAATAAAAGTAACTAAAATAATAAAAGTAAGAAAACTAACAAGATTAACTAAGATAAGAAACTAAGAAAGTTAAGAAAACTAAGAAAAAGTTACGAAAAAAATACTAAAATAATAAAATTAAGAAAACTAACAAGACTAACTAAGATAAGAAACTCAGAAAAGATAAAATGTGAAACTAATTAAAATAATAAAACTAAGAAAATTAACAAAATTAAGAAAACTAAGAAAATTAACAAAAATAATAAAATTGACAAAACTAAGAAAATTAAGAAAACTAAGAAAAAGTAACTAAAATACGAAAAGTAAGAAAACGAACAAAATTAACAAAACTAACTAAAAAATGAAAACTATGTAAAACTAATTAAAAATGAAGAAAACTAAAAAAAAGTAACTAAAATAATAAAAGTAAGAAAACTAACAAGACTAGCTAAGATAAGAAACTAAGAAAGTTAAGAAAACTACCTTAGATAAGAAAATTAGAAAAAATAAATTTAATTGACTAAAAATAAATGTATTTACTCATATTTTTAATATTGTGATTTAAATCGGATTTAAATCTGATTTCAATAAAAAAATCGATTTTTTTGATTTTTTGAAAAAAATCGTGATTCTTATCAACCCTACATACATGTAATTAAACAATACATTGTTTAAACGTTAAATTAGCATTACATGTAAGGATAATAAATAAAAGTAATATCACTTGAAATCAAATAAAAATGACCGTAGGATAATAATATGTGGACATATATGATAAATGCATATCTCCAATACGGGTACGAATATCTGGGAAACACAGGTCGACTGGTAATAACGCCACTAACCGATCGATGTTATCGTACGTTATTTGGTGCCTTAAACCTGCATTTGGGTGGAGCACCAGAAGGTCCAGCGGGTACTGGTAAAACCGAAACAACAAAAGACCTGGCCAAAGCTGTCGCCAAACAATGCGTCGTGTTCAATTGCTCCGACGGCCTGGATTACATTGCTTTAGGCAAATTTTTTAAGGGTCTGGCGTCCTGCGGCGCTTGGTCCTGTTTCGATGAGTTTAATCGAATCGATCTGGAAGTGCTGTCTGTAGTGGCTCAACAAATTCTAACTATCCAGAGGGCTATACACTCCGGGCTCCAACAATTTACATTTGAAGGTACATTTAATGATGGCTTCATTTTATCCAAGCTAATCATATTATTTCCGCAATGATTATTCGCAATATTTCAAGCAAATTAAATTGAGTTTTAATAAATAAATGAATAATTGTATGCGAAATTTTCTATTTTGAATATCAAACAAGATATTGATTATTTGATAATTTTGTTGAGATAAGGGATCTTTATTATTGATTAAATGTAATTCAATTGTGCAGATACTTTGAATATATCTGAATATTTGTACGCATTTTTAAGCTTAAAAGTTGAAACTTTGAATTTTACAGAGAAGGCTTTGCAAAGTCCATAAATGTTCAAAAGTTCGAATAAATATTTGAACACGTTTTTAAATATTGTAATGTTAAATGTCTGCAGGCTTCAAATTGTTACAGTTTACTTAGTTATACAAAATATGAAATTCAAGTTTAAAGAAACTCTTTAATATGTAAAATATATTTAATACTATGTAAATTAATACTTTATTCAAATAATGTATACACATGTATTTAATTGGAATTTAGAATTTGTTCAATTTCAAAATTTAAAGGATATTTAAATGTTTGATGATAAAATATTAAATTTATTGCATTATTACACACAGGGAAATACATTGTAAAATTTACTATGTAAATCTGCAAAAGAATGGGTACATGAACTTTCGTCTATATTGATTATTATAACGTAACTTTTTGAATTCTTTTTTTTTATTGTAACTTTTGATCCATCCGACAAACTGCTGTATCTTTCTGTCAAAATGTTAAAACATTGTAACTGTAATTTTCACAATATTTTAACTATTCTTTTTAACTAATATGAAGTGATAGAAAAAAATTATTTAAATAGAAAAAAGTAGTTTATAAATTAATCTACTTTTTGAAATATTTAAATATGTTTTAATAACATAGAATGGCACTATAACAATGCCATTCTATTAAGCTATATTTATTTAATAATTTACGATAGTTTGGAATGGGGATCAAAAGTTACAATCAAAGACTCGTGTTTAACAATTTATAACAAAGTGGTGCGAGACGATCGATATAAGTCAATATAGATGAAAGTATATGTCTTTTTTGCGATCTGACATATTTAAGTAACAATTATGCAAATTTTGTATACATTTTATTTACACAACAAATGTTTACTAATTTCTCTCTGCATTAGGGTTGAGATGATTTAAATCAAAAGATTTAAATGAAATGATTTTTTTGAAAAAAATCAATGATTTTAATGAAAAAGTATTTTATTTACTAAAAATCAAAAATTTTTTTGACCTACAATTAGAACTATGCAATAACTAAATGATTGAAATCATTTTAAAAAAGTGACAATTATTTATATAGCAAATTATTAATTGATTTTGATTATTTATACAAGTCACGAAAAATCAGTTGTTCAAAAAAGCAAATTGCGAGAAGAATTTTGTTAATGAAAGTTCAAATATATCGATATCAAAGTTGAAGATCAAAATTGAAGATTTAATTTAAGAAGATTAAGAAAATTAGTAATCAAAAAGAAAAATAATAATAAAATAAGACAAATAAGAGAACTAATAAAATTAACAAAACTAACATAACTTACTTAAAGAAACAGAAAACTGTGAACACTAAATAATAAAAGAAAACTAATAAAAGTAAGAAAATTACAAACAAACTCAAATAAGAAAAGTAAGAAAGCTAATAAAATAATCAATTTAATAAAACTCAGAAAAGAAAGAATGTGAAACTAATTAAAATAATAAAACTAAGAAAATTAACAAAATTAAGAAAACTAAGAAAATCAACAAAAATAATAAAATTGACAAAACTAAGAAAATTAAGAAAACTAAGAAAAAGTTTCTAAAATACGAAAAGTAAGAAAACGAACAAAATTAACAAAACTTACTAAAAAATGAAAACTTTGTAAAACTAATTAAAATAAGAAAACTAAGAAAATTAACAAAATGAAGAAAACTAAAAAAAAAGTAACTAAAATAATAAAAGTAAGAAAACTAACAAGACTAACTAAGATAAGAAACTAAGAAAGTTAAGAGGATGTCAAAGTGAAAGGCCAACTTCGAATTCTGACTGTGGCGCCAAAAAAGTTTTTCTTTAATTTCATAAAAATGATGAATAAATATATATATATATATATATATGTATATAAATAAATAAAAAATAAAGTTATTACGTCAATTCTGTAAAAATAAAGAATTGACGTAATAACTTCAAGACTATTTTTTTGCAAATTATAAATGACAGTGTCATTTTTCATAATTGCCCATTCTCAGGCACTTAAACTTGCGCCAGTAAGTTAATTTGAATTCCGTATGCTGATATTAAACAATTTTTGTTTCAATCTTAATTTAAATTTACACTTATAGTGTAAATTTAAAAAGTATAATTTTACAGTTTCCATTCATAAACGTTACTATTCGACATAGAATCTACGTAGATTTTAGATATATTTAAATATTTTAATTAGGGTTGAGATGATTTAAATCAAAAGATTTAAATCATTGATTTTAATGAAAAAGTATTTTATTTAAAAAAAATCAAAAATTTTTTTGACCTACTTTTGAAAACTAATAAAAGTAAGAAAATTACAAATAAACTCAAATAAGAAAAGTAAGAAAGCTAATAAAATAATCAAATTAATAAAACTAAGAAAATTAAAAAAACTAAGAAATTACTAAAATACGAAAATTAAGAAAACGAACAAAACTAACTAAAAAATGAAAACTATGTAAAACTAATTAAAATAAGAAAACTAAGAAAATTAACAAAATAAAGAAAACTAAGAAAATTAATAAAATCAAGAAAACTAACAGGACTAACTAAGATAAGAAACTAAAAAAGTTAAGAAAACTAACTTAAATAAGAAAATTAGAAAAATAAATTTAATTGACTAAAAATTAAATTTATTTACTCATATTTTTAATATTGTGATTTAAATCCAATAATGATATAAATTGTATACAAATCATATAACATTTGTTAAATACAATTATTTTGTTTTATTTTTTAATCTGAAAGTGGTTTTTCCGCATTAATCAGAGATAGAAGTTAGATGCTAAAAAAATATTCAACTGTAACGTGTATTTTATGATGATAACATTGCAGGTACAGAGATAAGCTTAGATCCAACCTGCGCCGTATTTATTACTATGAATCCAGGATACGCAGGAAGATCGGAGCTTCCAGACAACTTGAAGGCTCTATTTCGTTCGGTCGCAATGATGGTTCCAGATTACGCTCTGATATCGGAAATTTCATTGTATTCGTACGGATTTTACAACGGTCGTCCGTTGGCTATCAAAATTGTAACGGCTTACAAGCTTTGCTCGGAGCAGCTCAGTAGTCAATGTCACTACGATTACGGTATGAGAGCCGTAAAATCGGTGCTGATAGCCGCGGGAAATTTGAAATTAAAATATCCAACCGAGTCCGAGGAAATTCTTCTGTTGCGTAGCATCAACGACGTCAATCTGCCCAAGTTTCTCAACCAAGACTTACCGCTGTTTCGTGGTATTGTCTCGGATTTATTCCCGGCTGTTGTACTCCCGACGTCTGACTATACTCATTTGAATTCCTGCATCGCCGAGGCTTGTACAAACGCCAACTTACAATGCACCAGTTTCTTTCTTGAAAAGATACAACAGATTTATGAAATGATGATTGTGAGACATGGTTTTATGATTGTTGGTTTACCGTTCGCTGGCAAAACTTCGGCATATCAGATGCTGGCCGATGCTTTGGGTTTGCTGGAACAGCGAAATTTGATGGATGAAAAAAGGGTTGAGGTAGTTTTTTGATACTTCAATTTTAAATCATTATCTTCTTCAGATTGAGTTGTTTATTTTTTTTAGATTTTAGACTTTTTTATTTTTTTATATTTGAATATATTTTTACTGTGTAATTGAATCGAATTTTGACGTATCGAAATCATTTTTATTTCCTCATCAGAACTATTTCTGTTCTGGTTATATATATGTTTTAAATCCAATCTTTTATAATTATATAATTTGTTTAATTTCACATTTATATCACAAAATGTGCATTTTAATATCACTATTATAACATATATAATAGGTGTTATTTCGTTTTTAATTAACTTGTTACATTCTTTTTTAATTTAATAATAATAGTAATAATAATAAAATCAATTTTTAAATGAAATCTTTTTGAAGCAGAAATTTCAGTCTTTAATTACAAAATGGAAAATTTGATGAATTTATTTAACCGATAGAACACAAGTTTCAATTAGTTAAGTCATCAATCTTTTAGTTATTCAACTTATTATTCATACAATAATATACGATAATTCAGTTATCAAATTGTTTTGGACAGAAGATGAAGCATATAATGTGTTTGAAAAATTAGGTATTGGGATTATGGGAAGATTGTCGGTAATAGGATAATTGAATGATTAATAATAAATTCAATCTCTCAACAATTTGTCATTTGTAATGTAAATGATTAAAAATTATAATACGATAAATATTAAACAAGTTGATGTATAATTTGCGATTATTAAATAAAAGCGAATAATGAAAATAAATGCACACTTTGACGATGTAATTGTATCAATTTAAGCTTGATACTGTGTTTGAAATATTTGATGGAAACGTATGGCATTTAATTAAAAGAACATGTACTTAAATTGTTTTGTTCATTAGTCTTATTATTACAAACGATTTTTAACAGACAGCAGTGATAAATCCAAAATCGATTACTATGGGCCAATTGTATGGACAGTTTGATCCGACGTCTCATGAATGGAGTGATGGGGTGTTAGCAGTAAGCTATAGAGCGTTTGCAACATCCACCAAGGACAACAGAAAGTGGTTGATCTTTGATGGACCAGTGGATGCAATTTGGATAGAAAATATGAACACAGTTCTGGATGATAACAAAAAATTATGCCTAATGTCTGGAGAAATTATTCAATTGGGCCAAAATATGAATCTTATTTTCGAACCGATGGATTTGGAGGTAACACATTGAAGATGGTATAATTCTACTTCATTCAACTTTAATCATTTAAACATATTATTCTTGACATTTGGATTTGATAGGGTTGAGATGATCAACCCTATCAATGATTTAAATCAAAAGATTTAAATCATTGATTTAAATCGCGATTTAAATGAAATGATTTTTTTGAAAAAAATCAATGATTTTAATGAAAAAGTATTTTATTTACAAAAATCAAACATTTTTTTGACCTACAATTAAAACTATGCAATAACTATATGATTAAAATCAGAGATAGGCAAAATTAATTACTCAATTACATATAGTACATTTTAAAAATTAGAAAAATATTATAAACTTTGAAAATAATTACAAATTTTGTTGTTATTTGGCAAATTGTAGAGTCAAATAAACAAATAATTCTATTCATGATCTTACTTTTACTAAGTTTGAATTTATAATTTAATTTGATTCACAAAAGTAATGGTTAATTAAAAATTCAATTACTTTTCAATTACTTTCTCAATTAAAATGCATATTTTTCACTTGTTTCACTAATAATAACTATGGTACCTGTATTTTTAGTTGAAGACAGCCATTTTTTATAAGATGCATATGTAATTTTTTACTACTTGATTGTATTATTTTTAATAATTATTAAATATATGGTTTAATTGAGTAATGGGCTTGCCCATCTCTGATTGAAATCATTTTAAAAAAGTGACAATCATTTATATAGCAAATTATTAATTGTTTTTGATTATTTATACAAGTCACGAAAAATCAGTTGTTCAAAAAAGCAAATTGCGAGAAGAATTTTGTTAATGAAAGTTCAAATATATCGATATCAAAGTTGAAGATCAAAATTGAAGATTTAATTGAAGAAGATTAAG
>JABFPJ010006729.1:0-10613 GCA_022817425.1 Gryon sp. ZL-2020
TTTCGTGAACACGTATTCAAGTACAAACATTATTATTTTAAAAAAATGTACTTTATGAACACGTATTCTGCTTAACATTATTATTTTATATGAATGTTGAAGTTTGTGAACACGCATTCCACAATTTTTAGAACAAAACATTCGAAAGAATTGTACTGGATGCTTAGCGAATACGCCATAAGGACGCACTTATGTGACTTGAATTGTCTATCCTTTTTTAATACAAAATATTCTTAATTTTCGAATTCGCCATAAGAATTTAATTGCATGTTTGGGATAGTGGGCAGATTCAACCTACCAGGTTAGACTAAATAAATAATCAGATCAAACTCATGTTCTATTAAATAATCTATGATTTATTTACTGACATTACTAATAGTAATGTCAGTAACAGTTTGGTTGACAGTATAGGTTGGATCTACCGAATAATTACTTATTTAATAAGTCAACACATGTTCGAAGAACAAAATTAGATTCGTAGATTTGAACCGATTGTATGAAATCGAACTCAAGTTTTGGTTAACTTGGATGATATTTTGTTAAGACTTCCTTTGTTTATTCAATTTTCATTGGTTAAATATAAACTGTCAGTGATATAAAAGATTATCCAATAATTAGGTCGAACATGAGTTAATAGAGATTTTTAGGTAGGTTCAACCTATCCTGTCCACCGAACATACTATAAATTGTCACTAAATCATCCAGTCGAACATAAATTCGATTGGATTATTTGTTTGATCAAATCTGGTAGGTTGAATCTATCTACTATCCCGAACATGCCATAATAAACATATTTTTATTCGAAAATGTATATCTAAAATTGTTTGCAAATTATTATTATTTTCTTTTTTGTTAACATGTATAATATTTATTAATATTATACTTGAAGTTTTAATTATTTATGACTCAATGCGAAATAATACAAAGTTGGATATACTTTGAAGGATTTACACTGAAGGATAAACACATTACTTAAAAAATTGTAATAAAATCATAAAATAACGTTTACAGTTAAAGCAGATCTCTTTTGTGCAAATATTATTTCAATTTGCTTTTCAAACTGACTAAAACTAAATTAAACTAATACTGGATGGTGTTTTGAAGTCGACTCCTCTTTGCCCTTCCTATCAATTTTCGGATTTTGCGTGAGTTGCTGGACCTCATTATCAATCATATTAAATTGCCACTTCCACGTGTGATTATACAAAATCTGCCGATGGTCAAATCGGTTATCATCCGGACTATAAGTTTCAGCATGAAAGGATGGAGTCAAAGTGGTCATCTTGTGTCGATTAATAGCATAGCATCTATAAAAGTGTTTGACCTTTTCTGCGACTTCTTTGGGTGTACATCCGTACCACATGTTATACAATTTACAGAACATTGAAAACGGTCCGGCACAATGCTGTTTTCTCAATCTCCCAAAAGTTCCCAATTCCTCATAAGTCATTCCCATATCCGCCTCATCGGTTTGCGCCAACTGGCCATCTTTTAGTGGTTCCAATTCCGCCGTTGGTGGCGCTTGCAAAATATCATCAAGTGTCGTAATATTATGCTTGATTCTAAAGTATCTTAAAAACATCTTCAAATCTGCTTTAGAAATCCCACCAATCGGATTAATATCAGCACTACTACAATCGTATTTAGTCAAATATCCTCGCAAAGCTTCATCAACATTACCAGAACCTAAAACTAACAGTCCACCAGGTCTCCCGCGAACGCAAAGCATCAACTGTGCAAAGAGATAAGCCAAAATCATTCTCAGTCTCGCCTGAATATTGTGTAGTGCTAAATTTTCCCGCGGCGAACCACCGTAAATGCGATATCTTGGTATGAGTTTAGTCGCCTGACTAAATATCGCTAAAATCGCGCTAATTGCCGAATCAATGACGATACTCAGATGATAAGAACCAATTTGACCTGCCAACAATTCGGCTCGGATCTTCGTGTCCTTCGTAGAATTTTCCGTCCCCATGTAACAAGTTACTAATAGAATATTACAAAGTTCCTTAGCACTGTTCGGTACGTAATTATAATCTCCTATGATTTTGCGAATTTCCGACAGAGTTTGTGCGTCACCGTTGTTAATGGCTGTCATGACCAAGTCACACATTGAATAAACCAAACAGGCAACTGAAGACGAATCCACACCACCACTTAGCGGCAAAAAGAATCCACCTTGGCAGGATCTTCTTAGATAATCCCACATCCAGCAAGCTGAGGCAAAGGCAATTTCTTCTTCTGGTGTATGATAAAGAATAGATTTTGTAGTCTCTTGACTGCTGTCTTGGTAAATTGCTTCGGTAAACATTGGCGTATCCGAAGTACCACAAATGCTATCCACAGTTAGGGCAAAGTCCACTTTGACCCGTGGAAATGGATGGGAAGATGCCGCACGGTGTGATCGCGATCTTATCCGATTTCTGTAACTTCGAATGTCTTCTAAATCAATTGTTGAAACCGTTACCTCGACTTCTTCCAAGGCAAATTGTTTACTTCGGTTCAATAATTGACCATTCAATGCAATCATTGAACCACCATTGAAATAAAGTCTTGTACCATCGCATCCTCTTAAGTTACTGAACATATAACAACCACCGGATTTAAATGTTGCTGATTTTACGAGATCGACTGTGACGTAAGCTTTACGTAGTTCAAAGTAAGAGCCACTTCCATTGGCGATTATTTCAGCACCGTCCATTGCCATGTAAATGTGCCGACTTTCTGGATGCCAGAGTTCTTCGCAAATCTCGATGCCAATGCAGGTGTCTTTCGTGGATATCAAAGCGTCGCCAAATGGAACTATGGATTGACCTGTGATTTGTCCGATCATTCGTGGCAGAAAGAAATCCTCGACTGTACGTTCTTTCGTCCATGGAGAAAACCATCGGGATTCGCGGTAATTGCCGTCTTCACACATAAGCATCTTTGGACGTATAAGGAGAATCTTTTTGTTCAGAAAAATGACTTTACAGTTGTAAGTGACGTTTTTGTGCATCACCGGCATTCCCACGTCAATCAAGATGTTCTCACAGATTGGAGATTTTAAAAGCGCTGCAACTACTTCCCAGGAGTGAAAGAGAGTATCGGACTCATAAAAGTGGTCTTCACAACTATATCCGCATATTTCTAATTCTGGACCACTGCGGAACGTAGCACCAGCCTCTTTTGCAGTTTGGATACTTTGGAGGATCCTTCTGGCGTTGCCATCGAAGTCCATTGCCCACTGATTCAAAGTGCTTACAGCAACTTTTACTGTTCGACCCATTTTGATTCTGGAAACATTTGATTTTTATAGATTTCAATGCCTTTATGTCAATTGTTTAAATTAATAAGAAATATATTAACATACAAGATTTGTTCTTTTATAACTAAAAGAATTTTCTAAAAATATATCAAATACAATTAAACGCAACAAAATGTAATATATTGTTTATAATTCGACATGAACATTATAAACTTTAAATTATTTAATATTAATATTTTTAATTCCACATAAACTAATTTTAAACTTATAAATATTGTCATATTTAATATTAAAACTATTCTCTTGGCATCATTATATCATTGAACAATAATATTTTATATAATCACATACTACATACAAGCGAAATAATTTAAGGAATCCTTGAATATATGATATGATTTTTGTGATACAGTAAAAATCTTAAAACAGTCAACTTACATGTTTCTTTTATCGCACCTCAGATAACGTCACAAAAATGTCTTGTTCTATCAGTGATTAATTAAATAAAACTTTGTTTATACAGACAAGCAAAATGCAATTCAGATAGTTTGGTCAATTAATTTAACTTAACGTTTCAATCGGGCTTAATTTAAAAAACATGAAACTGTGTAAGTTTAGTGTGCAACCAGCGAACATCGCTCATCGAAGAATGTTTGATAGGAACTGAATGGTACGAAATTCAGTTCACACTATAAGTATAACCATGACATATGTAAGACAGTTTGCATGTCTAGGTGATTTAAGAAATGTGTACGTCTGTGTGCGTGTGTGGAAATCACGAACAACCAGCCGACTTGCACGTGCAAAAAGAGATGCGTAGAGGAGAGAGGAGCACCATTTCGAGCTGCCCCCTATGATTGTTATTGTTTGTCAAAGACGTCTCGATATTAACCTCTTCATGCAGACAACAATTTTTACTAGATTTTTTTTTTATATTGTATTAATTAACAGATTGTAATAATCACATGTAAATAATATTTTTTTACTTTTAGCAAAACAACAAAAAATCAACTAATAGTTTTAGCTTGCAAAATTAAGATGTTTTAAGAATGTTTGTATTTAAATAATTTATTATTATTATTATTATTATTTTTTTTTTTTTTTGGAAAAGTTGTTAATTAAATGTTAAAGTTGTTATTAGATAATTGTAAATCAATGCTAATCAGAGCTCTTTATTCAAAATGTTCACAAATTATGAAATGTCATGGAGTATTAAAAAAATGTCTTTATTTCGGCTTTGTTTGCTATGAATTCTATCATTTGGCATAATATGTGGACATGTGTAGGAAGAGGTTAAATATAAAGCATTTGCAGAGTTACCGTGAGTTTCCATAGCAACATCCAACAATTGCCTATTTGATTTTATCGATGACGAAACAAACTTTTTAATTTAAGAATGTTTCGTCGATAATATGTTACAAAGTAAATCTCATTTTTACACGGTTCTAAATTTAAAATGTACCTCAAATCATTTAATATATATATATACTAAATATAATAATAATTAACAAATTATCTGATCAAACTGTATAAGTGTAGCTTTGTCTTTTTCATTGTAACGAAAAGAGATACTTGGTTTTCTATATTAACTTAAATAATATTTCTCAATTCTTTAATTGTTTATTGTTTATTTCTGAAATAAAATTTAAGTAGTATCAACAAATTTTATTATTAAATTATTAATTAAATTAAATTATTAATTATTATTAATTATTAATTAAATATAATTAAATTAAAATTACAAAAGAAAAACATTCTGATTGATATAAATTTATTTTATATACAAGTACAATACACTAATTACATTTTTTATAAACATAAAATAATAAAATAAAAAATGTTATGTTAAAAAAGTAATATTGATATTAATATTTTGACTGAGCATTTAAGATTTTAAGATTAATTCATACATGTCTTTAGTTAGTTTAAATTTAATTTTGCTCAAAAAGTAAATCTCATAATTTAACATTATATAAAATTATATTACAATGCTTCAATTGAACTTATGACGTTTTTCGTGACGATTTAAATCACATTTTTGAGCATATGACTTATCACAGTGCCGACACCGAAAAGGTTTTTCTTCACTATGATTTTTCATATGATGATTAAAACTACCCAAATAACTAAATAACTTATCACATATCATACACTGATAAGGTTTTTCTCCAGTATGAAGTATCTCGTGTTCATCCAAACTTATTTTGCGATAAAAGGCCTTATCACAATACCCGCATTGGAAAGGTTTTTCTCCAGTATGACTTTTCATGTGACGATTTACACTGGCTTTATAGTTAAAATACTTGTTACAAATTTTACATTGATGACGTTTTCTTTCAGAATGAAGTGTCTCGTGTACTTTCAAACTCTTCTTTTGACGAAAATTTTTATCGCAATGTCGACAATGAAAAGGTTTTTCTCCCACATGAACTGCCTCGTGACTTTTTAAATTAAATTTATGAGTAAATGATTTGTCACACAACTTACACTGATAAGGTTTTTCTCCAGTATGAATTATTAAATGTTGTCTCAGATACGCTTTAGTGCTGAATAACTTATTGCAATGATCACACTTATAAGGTTTTACTCCAACATGAATTTTCTTATGTAAAATGAAATAACTTTGGTAAGCAAATGACTTATTACATTGCTCACACTTAAACATTTTTTCTTTAGTATGAACTACCTCGTGTTGAGTCACATTACATTTTTGAGCGAAGGCCTTATCACAATATCTACATCGGAAAGGTTTTTCTCCAGTATGCAGAAGTTCGTGCGTTTTTAAAGCAGACTTTCGAGCAAATGATTTGTCACATTGTTGACACTGGTGAGGTTTCTGACCAGTATGAAGTATTAAGTGCTGCTTTAAATATTTCCTTTTAGCAAATGATTTGTTACAATGCTCGCACTGATGAGGTTTTTCTTCAGCATAAGGTTTTTTCTGATGATATAGTGTTTTTTCTTGATCAATTTGTCTAACCGAACTCTCTTGAATATTAGGTTCTACATGATTCTCATTCGTATTTGCTAAAAAAATTATACGAGTTAATTAAATTATAGTTCATTTTTTCTATTTAGCACTTTAGTTTAATAATCTTTACCTGAATTGCAATTTCCCACGCTAAACATATTTATAGGAGAGTTTAAGCGACTCAAATTTCCAAAATTAACATTATTATGAAATGTGTATTCCTGAGCATTTGACTCCTACATTTCCTTTTATTTAAAGTAACGTTTTAAAAAAATCTCATTTAATAATTTAAATAGTAAAATCTGGAAACAAGTGTATAGAATTATGAATATTTTTTTCCAAACAAAATTTTATTTCGTTATTAATGTTCTTGAAAAGAAAAAAAGATAATACAAAATATTTCCATTTTAACATACCTATTCGAAATGTGTCATTTTTTCAATCTTGAAAATTGTGCAAAAATAATCACAGTGAATATATTAATGTTAAATAAGTATTAGTCAAAATAAATAAGACAATAATAGAAGTTGGTGTGTCTACCGTTAGGTACTGCCAATACTACAAATACATATTCAAATCTTTCGTTAGTATCTTTTGTTTGAAAACATATTCATAAACTGTATTTTTATATTTTGGAAAATAAACACAAAGTTGCCTTGAAGTATGATATATTTACTTTCAATTTATCTGTTAATCAAATATATAATACGATTATTGCCAGATTTACCTTGTCGAATGATTTTACATAAAAATTAACAAGTTATCTTGATTAATTCTTTTAGTCATAACTTTGTTTAATTATATTGTTTTTTTATTTATTTTTTTTGTTACAAATAATACTTTAAATAAAATACTAAAAAATTATTAATTGAAATAGAATTTAATAAAGAATAAAAATATTAAAGATTCCTATTTTTACATTATTATGTACACAGTAAATGAACAAGTTAACTTATATTTATGTAACTTTGTCTTTTCCATTGCAACAGACAGAGATACAGTCAGTAGGTTGAAATAAAACTAAGGTCCGAATATCAGTCCTTCAATATTTCTATATTGATAAAGTACAAATTATATGTCAATTAAATACAATGTATGATATTTATAATAAATTCTAATACAAAGTAATATGAGAAAACGATTAATATTTTATTTCATTTAAATTTATTTTATATGCAATACATTGCTTTATTTAAAATGTTCATGGATATAAAATTGTTGAAAATTAATTTGCTAATAATCCTTCATACTAATATTTTACCTAATAAATGAAAATTTGTCTATTAATAAATTTCTTTATTTAAACCATTTGTTTCTTGCATAATTGTCACAATACTTAAAATATAATCAAAACCATTTTTCTTCGATATGAGTTTTCACGTGTCGAAATAACTGACTCCTATGAGAAAATGTACTGTCACAGTACTTACACCGATAAGGTTTTTCTCCAGTATGAAGGTTTTCGTGTTGATGTAGAACACTTTTTCGAGAAAAAGTTTTATCACATTGCCGACATTTGAAAGGTTTTTCTCCAGTGTGGATTCTCAAATGTTGTTTCAAGGAAAATTTTCGAATGAATGACTTGTCACATTGCTCACATTGATAAGGTTTTTCTCCAGTATGATTCATCAAATGTCGCTTCAAATTACATTTTAAAGAAAATGATTTGTCGCAATGCTCACAATGATAAGATTTTTCTCCAGTATGAGTTCTCTCGTGTCGTTGAAAACTACGTACGAATGCAAAGATCTTATTACAATCCTTACATTTATAAGGTTTTTCTTCCGTATGAATTCTTTTGTGTACGTAATAACTATCTCTGTAGATAAATGACTTATCACAAAATTTACACTGAAAAGGTTTTTCTCCAGTGTGATTGATAAAAGGCTTTGTCACAATGTGGACATTGGTAAGGTTTTTCTCCCGTATGAATTCGCTCGTGTCTTTTTAACATATTTTTCTGAATAAATGACCTGTTACATTACATTGATAGGGTTTTTCTTCTCCAGTATGATTTATTGTGTGTCGCTTTAAATTACATTTTACAGTAAACGATTTGCCGCAATGCTCACAGCGATAAGGTTTTTCTCCAGTATGAGTTCTCTTGTGTCGTAGAAAACTATTTCCGTAGGCAAATGACTTATTACACAGCTTACACTGATAACGTTTTTCTTTAGTATGAACTACTTTGTGTTGATTTAAATAATTTCTTTGAGCAAATACCTTGCTGCAATAGGTACAGTTGAAAGGTTTTTCTCCAGTATGTATTCTCTTGTATGTATTTTCTTTAAAAAAAATAAACCTCCAGTTTACTTTTTTTAGTAAGTGACTTATCGCATCGCTGACAGTGATGAGGTTTTTCTCCAGTATGAATTTTCTTGGGACCTTGTTTGTCCGAAGTTTCTTGTGTATTTTTATCATCAATCGGTTTAACCGAACTTTCTGCATCTTGAACTGGTTCATGATTCTCTTTCTCATATGCTAAATAAATTGTATGAATTAATTAAATTATAGTTTAGTTTGATTATTTACTACTTTAGTATAATAATCTTTACCTGACTTTAAATTCCTTGTTCTAAGTTTATTTATAAGAGAGTTTAAGCGACACAAACTGTCAGAAGAATTTTTATTCTTTAACACGTTTTCTCCCAAACTTGACTTTTTCATTTTTATATACCATTCAGTATATTTCGTTTGCAAAAAATTACCTCAAATAATTTATCTTGAAAAACTGAAAATAACATTTATAATCTAAAGTTTCTTCATCAAATGAAATATAACATTTGAGTTTGTTTTATTAGAAAGAAAAGATTAAAAATAACATACCTAAAAGATTCTCATATCTACGACTTGAAATAGTGTAAAATTTTTGTCAAGTTTTAAAATTGTCCACAAGTTTTAATCAGCATCAATATTAATTAGAATAAATATTCACTTTTTCATGTCGTGCAATAAAAATATTTATCATTTAAATAAAAAAATTGTTTAAAGTGATTTGTTTTTTAAATACAATTCAAAATAAATAATTAAATATCACACATTTCTGTGTCCAATTTTACTACCGATTAAAGAGATACTTAAATTAAATTTGCCGTTAGCATCTTTTGTTTGAAAACATTTGGCATTTAAAAGCAGCATTTTTTCATTTCTGAATACAAACATTCAGTTTTACAGCTAAAAGTGAACGTAGAAGTGATTATCGACATTACAGATTTCTTGAAATATAATATATTTATCATCGATTAAGTAGATATAAGTATAAAGTGAGAATGCTGTAGCCACATTTTAAAAAATGAGAAGTTTAATATATTAAAAAGATTCAACTATGTGAATTATTGTAAATAATTTAAAAGTATAAACTTGAAACTAAGTTAGCTTAATTTAAACATTAAATTTAATTATCTTCATTCAATCATGTAATAAGGAAAATCCAACATCGACAAAAAATGTTAAATCAGATTGTCACGGCTAATATATAATTTTATAATGTATACATATAATCATGAAACAAAAGGTTATTGTTTAATCAATTAAAAAAAGAATAAAAGCAACGACAAAAATGATAACATCAATTAGACGGTAGAAGATATTTGCAAAATTATTGCAAGAGGAAAAAAATGTAACTAAAGAAAAACATGTTGAATATCTTAATATATTTTCCCATATCACAACATTGATTTTATAATAACATATTTAAATTATTAAACAATTTTTTTGTATATCCCACTTTTCAGATAAAATCTGAGATATTTTACTTTTCAAACCAAATCTGAAATTTGTGATTTCACAGATATTATGTGAGATATTCTAATTTTGAAATATAATCTAATATGTCTTAGTTTAAGATATCCTAATTTTTTTAAGTAGATTCTGAGACGTTTTAGATGTTAGATACAATCTGAGATATTTCAGTTTTTGCAATTAAATTTAAGATATACATTTTTTATTAAGAAGTAATTATGAATGTTAGGAGCATATATCATTATCAAGAAATTCATAAATTTACACATTTTTTTTAAATCCTGGCTGCTACCATACCTAATAGTACTAATTATATTCATACAGACTTCTCTTAAGAGACGTCAAAGTATGTTATATGTACTTTTTCAGTTTAACGTGGCTTTTTTATCTCGAAAAAGAAATATTGAACTAACATAGGAAATAGTTAGATAAAAAGCACATCGTACATTGATCCTTAAATAAACCCTATCAGTTTCCAATTCCAGGATGGTCAGGGAACCTACCCGTGTTAAAGTTTCCTAATAATTCCAAATAAATGTTGCACAATTCCTAATACACATACAAACCATGTATATGCATGTATACAAATGTTTAAATGTGTGTATTAGGAAATTTGAAACATTTATTAGGAATTGTTTGGAACTTTTAATTCGG
>JABFPJ010006730.1:0-10612 GCA_022817425.1 Gryon sp. ZL-2020
TTTGTAATTTATTTAAAAGCACTCAATTTTTTAAAAATTATTAACGCTTTTTTCCTTTTATCCCTCTTTTTGTGCATTAATAGGCAAACGAGGTAAGAATTTTGAAATTCAAATATATTTTTTAACTGTTTTTACCATTTCTTTTTTAATTCTGTGTTTTCCAAATACTTGTTTTGCATTTATGTTCACGAGTGCTTTTAGAGATTTATGCAGATAGTTTTTGTACTTTTAACTCCTTATAATTAAAAACGTTGACTACTGTTGAGATATAATACGCGTAGTATTTTATATTATTGATATGGTGTAAAATACATAGAGATAACAGATGAATTAATATCTTTCACAGTGGAATTAAGCCAGTCGACAAAAAGGATGGCGCTGGAAGCCATAACTGGGGAACCCATAATGACGAAATTGAGTAAGTATCTTCTAAAAAAATGATAAATTACTTCTCTTATAAATTATTTATTCAATTCAGATAAATATCTACGTTTTTATTAATAAAATGATATCTTGTTCTTGCAGAGAAAGCTTGAATCCCGACAACCAAGAATGGAATATGGATAAATCTGACGGCGAGACGGCTCCAGCCGCGACTGAAGTTAAGGACGGTGAGACGCCGGCTGATGCTTCGGCAGAGGAAAAACCAGTTGAGGAAGAAAGTCGCAAGTTAACGTTGGACGAATGGAAAGCTATGCAGGGCCAGAGGGCAAAGCCACAATACAATTTGCGAAAGGCGGGCGAGGGCGAGGACTTGTCCCGCTGGAAGAAAATGTATGCCCTTGAAAAGAAGAAGGAAGATAACGAAGAAGAAGAAGAAGAGGAAGAGGAGTATGATGCAACTGTTGAGTATCCGCAACGTGTTGGACGACAGAAGCATGTGCTTGGAATCGAAATTCAGTTCAATGATAATCGACGAAGACCAGGAAATCGTGGCAACAATGCCGGCCGAAGTGGACGCATGGATCGTTCTAATGGCGGTGGCGGCGGCGGCGGCGGACGCGGTTTTGGAAACCGCGGAACCTCCAGGGATGATAATCGTGGACCACCCGTAAGATTTTCTCTTTCTTCATTTTTTATACAATAATTTATTTCTTTATTTTAAAGTTATTTATTTATTTGAAATTATCTTATATTATAGTCGGTACCGGTCGCTGAGCAGAGGTCGCCACGTGGTCGCCAGAACGCGCCCAAAGTAGACGACGAGCACGATTTCCCGTCCTTGGCATAAGAAGCATTTCTTTTTGATGGCCGCATCTCACGTTAAGATCACATTTATCACCACCGACGCAAACAAAACAGCGACCGTTATTACATAAATTTACTTTTATTAAAGGTCTCTTACAATGATAAAGTCGTTGTTATTAACGTATAATTACACGAGGAAAAAACAAAACAAATGACAACAAAAAATAAAAAAAAAGTTGATAATAAATAAATAACAAATAAAAATGAGATAAAAAAGGGATAAATGCAGACTGTGAACTTCCGATTCTTTCGGGTGTCATACGGCGGTCGAAAGAATCAAATTCCACCGACATTTGTGACTGATGGGAATAGAGGGTCGTTCACACATTACGCCACGCACGTGGATTCTTTAATTCTTCTGGCTTTTATCATTTCTTTTTCTTCGTCTTTTTTGTTTCTCATTTTAAGAATCATCATTGAAAAATCCCGTCATACGTTTTGTCATTCGTTGAACTGCTGTTTTTTGTGATTTTTTTTAAATATCCCTGCCCACTATCTTTTCTCTCTTAAAAATGTATATACGATGATTGCGAGATGTGATTTATAATAATCTTTAATGGGTCTTATTTTACAAATATTATACAATTTTTGCTATGCTCGGACGTCAGTTGTTGCAAATAATCGAGGTATGATGGTTTACCTCGTATCGTTTCGCTTGACAAGAACTTGTTTTTTATTGCTAAGAATGATAAAACTTGTAATATCTGACGTTCTTAGTAATTATTCTGATTTGTATAATAAAAGTCTAAAAAAACTTAAACAAAAAAATACAAAACTTGCGTTTAAATTTCGAACATATTCTTTTTTTCTTTTAATCAAATTTCATTTCGGTTTTATATAGTAAATATAATTATAAATATATATTTATAAACGTTAGAATACGTAACGTATCTCGCAAGAACGAAATCTACTTTTAAATAGGAGTCAATTGAACAACAACTTCGAAGGCCTGCGCGAAACCCTTGTTACTTGAGTGTCTTGGCATTTGTTGTCGTTTTACTCGATGAAATGGCTATTATTCATTTGCTTTGTTTTGATTATCTATGATTTAATTTCATATATCCTTTCATCAGTTCCTTATCAATGGTTTAGCAGTTGTCTAGTTTAATTTAAAATTGAAATATATGATAATTATTTAATACAAATTTAGGGTAACTTTGATTAAATGTTAATTTTTAATATTAAATAAATTCAATCGTTGAATATTCTAAAGTGATAAAAAAACGTAGTTAAAGAAGTAATATTTGGTGTTCATATTGTAATACCGATATGCAGTTAAATATTAATCAAGTGTATAATAATTGTACATAGTAATTCTGTTTCGGTAGTAAAAGTTCAACTAACGATTTGAAAAAAAAATATTAAAACATAAAAAACATCGTACGAATGAAATATAAACTAACAATCTATACTTGTATTTAATGAACAAAAGATATATTTTTATACAACTTTAAATATTTAATAATGAGTATTTCAACATAAATTTGATATTTCTTTAAAATATAAAGACGAAATAAGTATACAAGTAAACGTCGTGATTAATAGAAAGTATCACATTTTTGTAATTTTGTCTCTAAATTTAACGATAAACGAAGTTAAAGCATTTAAGACTAACGAATTCTTTGCTTTTAAAGTATGTCAAAGTTATCCTAAAATGGAATCTTAATTAGATTATATTTTAAAGTTTTAAAATAGTTTTATAAAATAGTTTATTGGTTCATTTTTTATTTTGCAATTTTTCGTATTAATGATAATTTAATTGGTTTTATTTTCATAAAAATTATATAATTTTATATTTGACAGAAAATTTTAGTTCTTAAATAACTAAGGAAAACAAAGTTGTTGCAATTTAACTTATTAACGTACAATTATGAATATTCCAAATAAAGTATAGCATTTTTTTAATCGTAAAATGCTGATATTTAATAATAATTGTCTAATATAATATCATTTTACATGTAATAACTTTACAGACATGCATTGACTATATAAACAAGTTTTTTATTCAGTTATTTTGAATATAAATAATTCTTTCTTAAATGAAAAAAATATTTCTAAAATATAATAATATGTGAACGATTTATAAGTAAATATTTTCTAATAATAATAATTAACAAATTAATATTTAAATATAAAATTAAAAATGCTTTACATTCAGTAATTAAACATCTGCTAATATATGTATAAAATATTTTATTCGTAACATACAAACAATAATATATATAAATAATTATATATAAACAAAAAATATTATAAACTTATTCTTATAAAAAAGTAGGTAGTTGTATTATGCATGTAATGTGCATGTAAATCATTTTGAATGTTCTGTAAATGTATAATTTACATGTGACCACAATGTAATCGTGTCAGAACTGTCATATAAAAAGACTATATAATTTATTTGCAAATAAGTGCATAAATTATGAAACTTCCATAATTTATAAAAGTTCAGTATTTTATTGAAGAACAAAAATTACTTATTATTTGAGAAATTTCGCATTTTATTTGATATTTCTGTTGAACTAAGAAATAATTCATACTTTAGTTATTGAAGTACCATTATTTTATCCATGGAAAAATCGGAAGTTCACTGTAGATTTTTACAGTTCACAATGTTATCAACAAGAGTAAGTATGTATAGTTAAAGGAATATAAGTATAAAATTCAAAAATTACAATGAAATACGAAGAATAAGCATTTAATTTATTAGCTATAATATATAGCTCTAAATTTCTTATATCAAAAAGTATCAACATTCTCGTAAATTAAGTTTAAAGTTTAACAAAAATAAATAAATAAATAAATAATCTTTTGATTAACTAAATAAATGATGTTTTATAAAAACATTTGGCCATGTCAAATAATATATAATTGTTCAAATATTTGTTAATATAGATCATATTTTTACTTAATCTTTTTTTTATTTAAAAGTGTTTCTTCAACTTCAATGTTGCTCATTTACTTTTTTCAAATGGCCTAAAGTGAAATGGAATATAATGTTAAAGGACAAACAACAAATTAAAAGTTCGAATTAAGTGTTGCTTCAGTCATAAAAAACTAAAATATTAAAAGTACATAAGTAACTTTATTTCATGATGTTTCACTCATTGTTTGTGTAAGCTGTAACTGTAAGAAAAAAATTCAAAAGCTGTAACAAATCTTACGGGAGATAAGATATCTATTAGTTAAAATGTGGCAACAGTGTCTTCAACAATTTTCATCGTTATTATTAAATTTAAATGACATGTATTTCGTGTGTCAAAAAAATAATACAAAAAATAATAATTTTGCAATAGACAAAAAAAAGAAAAAAAAAAACAAGAGTTCAAGAGAGAACGAGTTCAGTTAGAGTTCAATTCGACGATTACTATGATAACCTTCACAGTTAAAAACAAATTAATAAACCATACAGAAGTGTTACCATACTTAAGAAGTAGACATACATGTAAATAATGATATTTACAAAATAAAACTCATACGAAATGAAATGATGCGTTTTATTGAAATTAAATTATTCCTTTCTCTTTAAATGTTCATTGTTTTATTTATTCACTTATTTTGAAACTTTTATATATATTGTTATATACAATTATTTATATATAAGAAAAGATAATTCAAAAACTCGCGCGTTTAAAAGGCGATATTCGCGCCACTCGTGAGAATTTGTTGTTATAAATAGATTTAAATTTCCCTCTCTACGTATCAATAAAGTCATGGTCGAATTTGTCACGGCAGGTTCGCAAGGTATTTCGTTGTCGTATTAATTTCGCAGAGACTACCAAGTTTGGCATTAATAACGACGCCTTGCATATCGAATTGCAAAAGAATTGAACGTGAATGTTGCACGATGATAATGACACCAACATCAAGTGATGTCGTTCATTTGATTACAGTGGCATGACAGATTTTGTGCTCCAGTCAAACATACTATTGCCATTTGACATGGTAAATCGCAAAAAATCTTGTATAAAAACAATTCAACTACTTTTTTGTGCATTTAAATTTTTTTTAATTTTGTAATTATTATTTTGTTTGATAGGAATATATATTATTTGTTGTTAGGTTTTTTTTCAATGAGGATCTCGTTGACTGTTAATGTGATAAAAAATGACAGAAAGTCTGGTGACAGAGTGGTTAGCTGACTGCAAAGATTTGCAGCTCAGAGAATTACGAACTTTTGCAGAAAGAGTATCCAGGGACAATGAAATCGTACGTGCACTTTATGTACTTTTGGAAGAACGCAGTAAATACAGTCAGGTATATAGATGTTTTGCAAACTATTCATTTCTGGTTTATATATTATTGTTTTTGTATTCAAAGTAGCGAGTTTATTTGTTAATGATTATTTATGTATTTCAATGAGACTTTTATCTGATAGTACGAAATGAAAAGGAGATATTGTTATTCAATTTGGAGCAAACAAGTTATAGTCAATAAGAAGTGTGATATTAATTAACAGAAACGAATAAAAATTAATATTTGAATTAAAGAAAATTAATGTTTATTGAATAACATAATTACTTTTATTTTTAATAAATGTATAATTTGTATTTCAGTTGGTGGACTCAGTATGTAACCAGTTATTTAGCTTTTATCGCTCGGAAGAAGTGGAGCTACAGAGATTTACGTTACAATTTATACCTTCGTTGATTTACATTTATTTGAATTCTGTCGCACACGCGGATATTAAGGTAAAAGTGTGTATACATTATTCTAATAATTCATATGAAATTATATGTTTCATGTACAACACTCATTCATTATTTCACTTTTTAGTAAACATATTTGAATTAATTTACTTTTGCATAAAAAGATCATTAAATTTCAAGTTATTTTTAAAGATGTTTTTATTTAGAAAGTATGAAAATGATGGAAGCGAAATAACATAAGTCCGTTATTATAATATTTCGTAAAATTATTTATTCATCATCTGAGATATTAATAGTAGATATAATAGCACACAGTTTTCTACATATAATTTTATCATCTGTCAATCAACTATTTTATTGATATTTTGGGATATTTTTAAATTTAACATTATGAAATTGCAACAAGTAAATATCTGTGAAATTATACAATGATGTAGATATAAGTTTATAAAATGATCGATCAATATTTTAATCTTTACATTAATAATTATTATAAATCTTAATTCTTTATCTCAGTATTGTAATCAGTTTAAATGAATTGGCATTATACATATACAAATTTTATGAAGCTAATAATTATCGTTCATAAGTTAAATATCGAATATTTTTCTCACTTCATTAAAGTTATATAAGGTTGCATGGACTGTAATAAGGTAGCCCTCTGGATGTGAACTTTATGTTTCTCTGTTGCCACATCATGCCAATTAGCTATTATTATAAATTATGACTATTCTTTTTGTTTGTTTTCTTATTATTGGTGAAATATAGTTTACTAGGAACAAATATTTCTGAAACACCTTTGAAATAAAAATTAAATATATTAAAATTATAAATAAAAATAAAGAAATTTAATCAAACGGAAATATATAAATTATATATATTATTTGTTTATTTTCTTCTCTGCAGAGTTGTAGAGCCATGGAAACTTTATTAATAGGGGTATATAATTTAGAAGTGGTAGATAAAGATGGAAAACCAAAGACCGTTTCTTTTAGATTACCATCACTTGCCGTAATGTCTATTTATCATGAGGTAATAATTTATACATGATAATGTTTTCAATTTAGTGAAAATAATTCATTTAATATTTGAAAATCATTAAACTAATGTAAATCTTGAATAAAGCCATCTAGTTTAGCGCCAGCATCACTTACGGAAAATGCGATACGACGTTTTGAAGAATGTAACACAAAGCCCGTTACTTGGGGTCCTTTGAAACAAGTTGAAACATTAAATGCACAGAATCGTTTAAAAGTTATGACGGCATTATTGTTTATTTATAATCAACAACTAAGCTTTATATCAAAGTCTTCGCTAGAACAACTGTGCAAAGTCACTACAAAGTAAGAATAACGATTTTTTAATAACTTTGACGACTTAAGTCTTTCTTACATAACCTTTTAACAATAAATAATTATCATTTGTTTCTTTAAAGATTAATAACACAGGGATTTATGAAACCTGGACAATATCAACGGTCTTCATACGGTAGTGATTCCAGTTTTGTGCCAAGATTGCTTCCAAGAATTCCTGTGTCAAGTCAACTTTTACTTGAATTTTTACATTCAGTTTATTATGCAATGTAAACATAATTTATATGAAATATGTTTTTCGTGTATAAGAAATATATATTTATTTCAAGTTTAATGAATAAATATGTGACGTAGGTACAATGATTGTTGGAGCGTTGGATTGCAAGCAGTAGAAGATATACATAATCGCGGTTGTTACGAAATGTATCCTGATGTAATGCTAGTTACTAATGCAATACGAAATTTGACTAGTTCTGGACCACCTGGTAATTTTTCATAATATTTTTTTAACTGAAATTTATGATTTAAGATATTAATACAAACATTGAGAAATAATAGGTATTAATATATATTTATTTTACATTAATTTATTTATATTACAGGGCAACCAGGAGATTCTATAGGCGTTGCTTTATCTTCAGTAAACCCAACAACTACAGTTTCAAAGTCTATGATAACGAATGCATCATTTCGTACTAAGAAATTGCCGGGTAAGTACAAAGTTCGATATTACATGAAAGCTATATTTATTAACTTACTAATTGTTGTATCGTGAATTGACATTAAAACATCATTTATGTAAACATTAATTATAACATTTTATGAGGAAAATTTCATTACAGTCGACATTTATTTATTTTTTTTTTTCATACTTTATTATATTTAATCAGTTGTAATAACAATAACTTTAAAATATAATATTTAATATATGGTATTAGCTAATACAGATTTAAACAAATTTAAAGAAAACGAAAACTTTATGTTTAAAATAAAAACTTTAAACGTTTATTTTAAAATAATTAAGTTACAAATACATATTATAAAATTTTCTATTAAATAATTTAAAATTAGATGTAAAGTATGACTGTTTTGAAACTTTCCATATTTCCTATACTTTTTGATTGATTGATTAACGTTAAAAGTCTGTAGTACGCAAACAAATTTTATTCAGATTTAGGTTTGCATGTAAAAGTTCTTACTGTTTGCATAAATATTAGGAATTGTTTTATGTGAATCTAAACAATGTGTATGTATGACTGAAAAGCAAGTATAATAATCGCCAACACGTTTGCTTAGTAAGCTTCATTATATATTCTCTGATATTTAAAGTAATTCATATGTGTAGTTAACTAAGATGTAATTCGATTTCATTATCATAATAATTTATGAATCGTATTACAAAATTAAGGATAAATCAAGGTAAAATCAAGCAAAAATTCAACTACAATGAATTATTGAATGTTAAAGAAGAAAAAAGAAGCTTCTCTTTTATGTAATTATAATAAAGTTTGAAGTAGTTTATCAATCATAATTATTACATTTTTTATTGATATACAAGTACTTGACATTATACATTATTGTTTGTTACTATATTTCGTTCGAAAATTTAAATCAATTAATTTATTAAGTGAAACAGAAGATATTTCTTAAATGTAAATATTAAAAAAACTGAATGAATTCAACATATATTAAAAAAACTAAATGCATTATTTTTGATAAACACTTGAAACAAAAAAAAATGTTAAATCAACACTGAGTGTGAAAAAGGGATGGAGTAAGCACGAATAAAAATAAAATATCGGGTTGTTTACTGTCCCGATATGTTATTAGACGATCTGGACGAAATGTTATTTGAGTCGGAAGAGCCGAAGAGTGCTCAGGGCGAGAAGCAACAGACTCCTGAAAAGGTACCAGTCGCCGCAAAACGACGCAACTGGCTGAGAAAGCATGTACATCAGAATTCCGTAGACGATGAAGAAGCGGCATCGCGTTCACGAGCAAATTCGATATCATCGTCAGCCGTGAGTTCCCGACGTGAAAGTGCAAGCAGCAATCAGGGCTCACCGTCGCGGGGTTCTCCGAAGCGCGGCAAAGACACAAAATACAAGAAGTTTGATTTTAGCTTGGAAGATGTGCTTCGCAGACCACGTCGGGATAGCAAAGACAGAAGCTCATCGCCCGGCAACGAAAGCAGATTGAGCGCCGGAGCACGGCTGTATCGGGTCTTAGAAGAACAAGCACTTGGCGAGGCTATCAACGACAATAACGATAACTTTTACGCGGACGGAACAAGACGGCTGAGTGTTTGCACAACCGTGCCCATGAAATCAAACAATCGGTATACGATAAACACTCGTGTATATGCGATACTGTGTCATGTGTGAAGTCACTTGAACGGAATTTCGCTTTTCTCAGTTCTCAATATTGTAAAATAACGTAGGATTTAATGCATTTTATTGATATTATATAGAGATTTTTATTTTTTATTGTAACTTTGTTTGTTATATATTAGCAGGAATGCATAATGCACAAATAAAATAGAATGATCAATTAAAAATATCATATAAATTATAAATTAATAATTATACAATTATAAACTTCTTAACATTTTTAATAACAATTAATTTTCAACAAACTAAATTATTTCAATTTAAAATAGTTTATTTTTTGTAATAGTGATAGTGAAAAATGTAAAATTGTATCTAATTTAAAAAGATATGTATCTCTAGTATGAAACTGAGAAAAAAGCGACACTTCAACACCTGCTATGGCCAAAAACTTTTACTTTCACAGAACAGAGTGATTTTTGGATTTGATCTACGACACAATATATAAGCACTGCGATGAGTTTTCAGCAGCACATCTATCATGTAAATGTCATCGTAATAACATCAATCGCAAAATATTGCATTTAGTTGAACTGTGGTATTATTTGCATGGATTATTTTTCAGCATTTAAGATGCGAATCATTTATGAATTATTATTTATTTGTTTATATAAATACAAATTAATGTGGAATATTAATATTATTTTGTACATTGATTACGAATGTGACTGAAAATTTAAACGTTTTTCTTAAAAAAAATGTTTTATTTTTCAGTCAAATGATTACGACCGAATAAATAAAATGTCATGGGTTGTAGTTATAACGCTAATTATAAATATATTGATAAAAAATAATTAGCGTTATTACTATATTTAATATACAGGTATCCCTCGTACAACGCGGTATTTGTACAACGCGATTTCGCTATAACGCGGTTTTAAAAATGCAACCCTTTTTCGTATAACACGGTTTCGTACAATGCGAAATTCGCTATAACGCGATTCCAAAATCGCGTCATAAGAAAATTAATTTTTTCTATTTGAATTTGACGAATAATTGTTTGAAAATCTGTTGT